>JANTPZ010113969.1:0-10659 GCA_025593235.1 Vachellia pachyceras
TGTAGAATGCCATTGCATATGTCTAATATTGCTTCCAATCCAAGATATAACCCGTTCTTCACCCTATGAGTGCAAACATGGCGCATGACATCATCACAATAGATCAAGCCAATGAGAGCAGGTTTTGGCTCAAAGTAGTTGAGCCCCTGTATGATTGGCCAGTTTACCTCATGTCTCGCTGGGTAACTTTCATGATAATGTAACATTTTTTGTAGGTAGTATTGCCGAAGTGATGTATGTAAGAACCCACTCCTAATAGTGTTGAGAGAAAATTCAAGTTCCTTTACTTTTATATGGGAGTTTCATGTCTCACACTTGGTAGATATGGGACTCACCTTGCTCTATCACAAAAGCCTCTTGGTGAAGTTACAGTCATAAGCGATTGATTGATTTTAAAACAGAAAAGCGGATGAGATTTGTATGCGTTGGGAATACTTATTTGTTCCTTTCATGCCATTTATCAGGTTCATTTCCACAACGCTGTTTAAGTAAATGCTTGTATATGACACAAGGATTATAACTTCCCTTGAGACCTGATACATTCTTCTGCAAAAATTACGTTGCTCTAGCGTGTAACTTTTCTGTTTTCACTCGCTATCTTTTTCATCTCTTGGTATTTGTTGAAGTGCTGTTCTGCATCAATTCCCTGTTCTTATGCTTTGCAATCCTTGTTCTGCCTCACAAAAGCCTATCCTTGTTTTGCTCTATCACAAAAGCCTCTTGGTGAAGTTACAGTCATAAGCGATTGATTGATTTTAAAACAGAAAAGCGGATGAGATTTGTATGCGTTGGGAATACTTATTTGTTCCTTTCATGCCATTTATCAGGTTCATTTCCACAACGCTGTTTAAGTAAATGCTTGTATATGACACAAGGATTATAACTTCCCTTGAGACCTGATACATTCTTCTGCAAAAATTACGTTGCTCTAGCGTGTAACTTTTCTGTTTTCACTCGCTATCTTTTTCATCTCTTGGTATTTGTTGAAGTGCTGTTCTGCATCAATTCCCTGTTCTTATGCTTTGCAATCCTTGTTCTGCCTCATGCTTTTGTTGCACACAGTTATTTAATCATCTCAGCTATGAGGTATAGAATAGAAGTAGGACAACTCATCTGCTTGCTGGTGGTTAACATATCTTTTCCCCTCTTTACATGTTTCTTTCATCAGGGTCTGAGGTGGTATGCTGAGCGTCTTAAGATAGATGAAGATGGAGATGTAGCTGATGAATTCCTTGATGAGGTTCCTCCAGAGACATCAGCACCTCAAGTAAATCATCATAAATCAGCGGCAAGGTTTAAAGTTAAGAATGGTACCAGGCCGGCCAAAGTGAAGAGATTGACCTTATCAGATGGGAAACTTCGGCAGTATGTGGAACACCAGGGCAGATTGCAATGGGTATAAATATCTTTGTAGAAATTGATGTGGATTTGAATTCTTTGGGCTTTAACTGTTTAGTCTACACATACGGTGGGAATCTGCCATCAAAACTCTAGTCTTTTAAATGAGCTTTCCATGATGGTTCTTTTTTGGCGTTTTGTTAACTTTTCTGGGCACTGCTGCATAAAGTCTGTGCTAGTTAAATGTGCATGGTAAGGAGGTCGGAGTATGTTACCAAAGAAATTGAATTACCTATCTCGCACAGCCTGCGTCAATTGTTCAGTCAGGCGACTGAGATGTTTTGGGTTCGGAGACCAAATGATGCGGAAGGTACCTGGGTGAGCAGTACTAGTAACACCTTAGTGGACAGCTTCTTAATGGACTGAGTTGGGAGTTTAATGTTCTTTGTGTTTTCTATTAGACGCATTGAAATTGAAGTTTCCTGTGCCTCAGTGTGGCATGGTAGACTGTATATTGGAACGCTGTCTATGTTTGTTACTATTATGTTCTTTATGACTGGTAGTATGTTCTTTGCTCCCATATACTAGTAGTTAGTTTTTTTTTGGTAAACTATACTAGTAGTAGTAGTTAGTTTTGAACTGTTTTTGTAACGGCTGGAATTTAATAAAGTCAAAATCAAGGTATTGTGCAACAGAGTTCAAGAGTGTCATCTTAGTTCCTGTTTAAATTAGTTGTATAGGTCACTTTTTCAATGCGAGATGAAGTTTATCTCAATTTGTGTAAACATATTTTTTTACCGTTCACACATACGAGCTTCAATGTATTATTGTTTTCAGTCAAAGGATACATCCAAGGATTGTAGAAGAAGAGCCGCCAGAGTTATAAAACGCTTGTTAGTGGTAGTGTTTCCTCCGAGTGGATAAGTTGGGACTTGGGAGAGTACCTCCACGCTGGAAAGCTGCTTACGTTGGCGCCTTGTGTCATGGGGTCATTACTTTCCCCCCAAAAGCTAGCTCATGGGGGCGTGCAGCGCGCCCGCTTATATAGCTCAGCACCCTCCCGAGCCTCTCTGATGTGGGACTTTGACATTCTCCTCCAGCCAATCCATGAGCGACCTCGCCGCGGGGCCCACCGGCAACCTCGCCGGCGTCCGTAGGGTCCACCAGAGACCGAAGGCTCAGGGCTGGCTCTGATACCACTTGTCACGGGGTCATTACCCTCTCCCCCAAAAACTAGCTCGGAGGAGTGCGCAGCGATCCACGCGGCAAACCCCACCACGCCACTGTGTCCATCCACCTTGGACCGGTCCCACGGAGGAAAGGATCCATTACCCTTTCTCCACATAAGTTAGCTCTCCTCCAAAAGAGCTCTTTTAGGGGAGAGAGTAATGGCCCCGTGACACTTGGCAGTGATCATTGTGGGCTGATTGCTTGGCGCCTAACTTGTCGGTAACATGTCTGGCTTCAGCTTCATGCTGCTCCAGTACGCTAACACAATAATAATTGCAAACTAAACAATCAGTGATACATTCTGTTTCATTAAATTGAACTTACTAAAATCTTGTGCCTACAAGATAACTTTTTGATAAAATCTGTTCACGGGACTGAAAGCAACTCTTATGACTGTGGGTTCATGATTGTAACACTTGTTTGGTCAACAGTGTAAGGTCATGCTAGATCTCTCTAGTCACGAATTCAAGTCCCAGTGCAGATACTTGTACAGGGAGGGATTGCCTCATACTCTGAATTGGTTCTTTAGTTGATTAGATAGCTAATAATAGAAATTCGGGGAGAATTGCATTTAGATCCCACAATAGCAAATTAATTATTCTAAGGTCCCAATAAATTATTAATAACAAGTCGAGAAGTATCACTGATAAGTGAAACAGTTACCATTAACAACCTATTAAAATCTTAGAGTAATTAACTTGTAGCGCGAGACTTTAAACTAATTCTATTTAGAATTTAAGATATAGGATGCCATATAACAGTATCAAAAAATTTGTCACACTTTAGTGTGTTTGGGTGATTTCCAAGACTATGGTTTTGGGAAAAGCAACCCAAACTTTCTCAAAATCACTTTTTTTTTATCAAAATCATCGTTTTGTTATTAGCTATTTAAAACTCGTTTGAAAGTATGGTGAATAATAACTTTTACAGAATTCGAGATAAAATATAAGTTTTGAAGAATAAATTTGAAAAGTTATTGGTTTTTATGAAGTTCGAGGGAAAAGGTAAGTAGGAAAGAGAAACAAAGAGAAAAGAGAAAAAGGAAAATTTATTATGAGAGAGTGTATGATTTGAAAAGAAAATAACTTTTTTCAAAACTTAACTTTTAAACCTAGGTTTTCTTAAAAAACTTAAATTTTAAAAAATGTGAGTATTTGAACAAAATTTAGATTTTGAGATAAAATGAGTTATTAAACACCCTCTCCAAAATTCATTTTTTAAAAGATAAACATAGGTAAAACTTAGGTTTTAACCATAGTTTGAATGTTGAAAGCATGTCCCCCCACCCCCAAAAGCTATTTTCTTACTACTTTTTCAAAAATTATTTTTTAAGAATTATCCTCTAAAATCATATTAAACACCCTCCTTGCATCCACGACCACCACCGTCACCACCATCAATGACAGTGAACCACCATTGTTGTTGACTTAAACAACTAATCCAAACCTTATAGGTTGTCGCCATCATTGGATCCAAAATATCCTTCACCAATGTTGCATCCACTACTCCATTATTGCAGATCCAAATCCAGCTTGAAACCATCCCAAACGGCATTGCAGATGGAGGTAGGTCATCGCCGTCATAAACCGTCTCAAACCTTGTGGGTTGTCATTGTTGTTGGTGGAGGTTGGTCATCGCCATCACTGGTGAAGTCAACCACACTACAAATCAAAGGAAAAAGGGGATGATGACTACATCGCCAACTGTGTTGTAAGTCATTGCCTTCACCGTCGCCGTTGTATTCTTTTAGGAGTCAAAGGCGTTTATCGTCAATTCTAAGTTTTTGTTGTCTCCATTAGCATCATGCTCACTAGAGTCACCAACGCCTCATTTGTTCATCTCTTAGTTGAAGACTAAAGGGTACACCGATCATAACATCAATTCTCAGGAATTGGAATCTAGTTCCAAGGGGCCAATGAAGCCCACTTCCATCGTTTTTTTATGGAAGTGAGTTCTATGGCGTCAAATAAGTTAGAATTAGGGCAGAGCAACGGGCGGGACGGGCTGGCCCGATGCCCAACCCGTGCCCCGCCAGTTTAGAGTTACGCGGGTTCGGGCTTGGCCCGAACCCGGTTGCATCCCCGTTTAGCCCGTTCAAAACGGGCTGCCCTGAAACTCGCCGGGTTCGGGCGGGTTGACGGGAAGCCCGTTTATTTTTCCCCCTAACCCTGCCACCCATGGACAGACTTGCCACCCATCGTTTTTTTATGGAAGTGAACCTCAACTACAGACTCACCACCGTTGCCATGCTTGCTCCCTCAACCCCATCCATCGTCGATGTTGGAGCAGAGCCACAGATCAACAGCCACATACTCTCTCGATCTCAACAATTCCAGTCTCAACCCAAGGCATCCTCAATCCTGCAGTCTCAGTCGGAGCAGAACGTCGCTTAACATGGAAATGGAGAAACAGTAATAAAGCATACCTTGTTGAAGGGGACCAGATCGCCGAGGGAAATGACAGGCTTCTGACTGAATCGGAGAATCGTAGGACTTCCATTGCCTCGCACGGTGCGTCCCATGAACTTGCTCTGCAGGAAAAAGAAAAAAGAAAACAGAGATAGTGGGAAAATCGGAGGGACGGAGGAGAAGCGGCGGAAGAGTTAGGAAAAGTGGAGGGACGGAGGAGAAGCGGCGATGTTCTTTGAGTTCTGATTTCGAATTCATAAAGAAAGGTGAAGCCGTGATGTGTGAAGGAAGAATTATTGGCCAATGGTCTGGGTAGTAAACTAGTAATGGGTGATATTTAAAAATAATTAATGATCCTTGAGGAATCGAACACGGAACCCATTGCAGTTGGTGTATATCTCTGACCATCAAGCCAATCAACCTTTAGCCATCTTAACTCAAAACTAAATATATATATAAACAAATATATACATCAAATACATAAATATATACGGGCGGGCACGGACTGCCTGAGGGTGTGCCCGTAGCCCGTCCCGTTAAGTCAACCACCCGCCTGTTTAAGCCCGCCTGTTCCGGGTTACTTTTCGGGCGGGCCCAAACGGGCCAAACACACAGCGGGCCCGGGCGGATTCACCGGATTTTGGGTTGTTTGCTCAGTCCTAGTTAGAATATTGGTTTTAGTTCCACTTGCACTTCTCCAAGCTCACTTCCAATTACCAAACGGGCGTTAAAGAAGTAAGGGGCGGCATACACGTGTCCAACAATGATTGGATAAGCGGGGATGGATAAATACCATCTAATCCTGCAGCGCTCGTGAATTGGTTGTCCATGGATATTGTTATCCCCGGCGATTCGTGACTCCACGGTGAGCTCAGCCAGAACCAGGAGTAAAGATGTCCCTTCGAATTCCCTGTAACTGCTGCTGCATTTCCGACCTCAAGTGGCGATCTTTTCCGTTTAAGACCAATTACCGTTTCAATTCTTTCAAATGCCGAGGCAAGATAACGTCGGAGCTCCAGACACAGGCTCCACTTACTGCTCGGACCGATTACTCCTCTCCACCTGTTCCAACCCATAAAGTTACAGTGCACGATAGACAACGAGGAGTTGTTCACGAGTTCGTCGTACCCGAGGTATCGATTAATTTCTGGTTGTTCCCTAAGAATATGCTGGAAAAAAGAACTTGATATCAGAGTTTTCCTTTCCCCATCCTTGTGGCCCTTCGTTTATTATTATTTTTATTGCTCTTCTCCATGATATTGTTATTGATTATATGCTGTGATCTTGTGCGATTTATATAAATGCAGGATCAGTATATATTACATACTGCTGAGTCCCAGAACATAACGCTTCCCTTCGCCTGCAGGCACGGTACTTGAATTCTCCATTTTGTTTAACTGTCTAATATTTTTTTAAGTATAAAATAATAACCGTATTTTCGCTCTTGTCTCCTGCCGGACCGGTACCATTGTATAACACTAGAACGCTTAACAGATACTTTTTGGTTGTATTTATATATTGTGCTGAATTGCATTCCTATGTGGCTATGTGGTTCCACGAGCATTACTCTGCCTGGCAGGCATCCTCGACTTGTCGAATCATAGTTATACGCTATTAACTCATGCTTTATTAGAGTTTGGCTCTGCAAATCATGTGATGCATCTTGAAACTTACGTTGCATAATGCCTTGTTTGCCATCTAGATTGAATATTCTTCAAGATTTTGATGCTGACTTCCTTGTGCTGATTGTTTCTTTTGGCAGGTTGTTGTACAAGCTGTGCTGTGCGTGTAAAAAATGGAAAAATTAGACAGCCTGAGGCACTGGGGATATCTGCTGAATTGAAAGAAAAGGCATGTATAAAGTCTTTATGACATACTAATGGGTTTGAATCTGTAGAGTTGGCTTATGCATCAATTCATGGTTAGCTTGTGGGACGCTTCATACTCTATCTTGTTATCTTGATCTATCTGATAAAAGAATCTATAAACACAGTTGTAATTTATCTCTCAAATTATGTCGAAAGAAGAAAATTAGAACTTCAGTTTTATTTATAGGTTGTAGGAGACTAAGCATATTGTGTAGCTGGTTCTCAAGAAGGACTTGTGGTGTTGGCAGGAGTGATGTTTCGGATAAATTTAATGGCCAGAAAGGGGGGAAGTGATGGAAGTGTTTTATTTGATTTAAAAGAAGGATTTAAGTTAGGACTGCCATAGCTTGATTCTTCATTTATACTTTATAGTATCTTTGCTTGTATGTTGTATTAAAATATACCCAAAAAAAAAAATTTACCCGGTTAAAGAAATTACGTTGTCCAAAACAGTGGTTAGCTTGATATCATTGGCTGTTCTCTGTTTAGCATTAGACATTCCTCTATCATGTAGTAGTAACAATCTCATCACTCACTGTCTTTCTTCCAATTACAAATTGGAGAATAAGATCATAATCTGATTACTCAAACATAAAGTCTCGTGCTATTTCTTCAAAAAAATTCACAAACTGCTGCAATTTAGATTCTGATCCAGACAAGTGCATAAAATTACGAGTCATTTCAGGGTTATGCGCTTCTTTGTGTGGGCTTCCCATCCTCTGATATCGAAGTAGAGACTCAAGATGAAGATGAGGTAATGAGCGATACTGCAATTATCTTTTGATACGAAAATGTTTTCCCTATAGAGTGGTTGAATTTGAAAATTTTTGAAATTGTAATGAACTTATAAAATACTGTTGCTGTTATCGTTCGTCCTGATTCCTGCTGTGGAACTGTGTTCTTGATGCAAAATCTCGGTGTATCTGTATAAATCTTCATCAGAGATTATTACTAGCAGATCTCCTTTGGAATAGACTTGCTTGTTTTGCCTGTGCTTGCGCGTGAGTTCATTTTTTTCCCCTTGTTCCCCCTCTTTTCTTTTTCTTGCACATAGGGATTTTTTTTTCGAGTTGATGTTCCCTTCTGGCTTTTGCTTTGTCCTCTTCGTAGTTGTTTTTTTGGATGTTAGTTGCCTGCTCTGTATTCTGTGGAACTGAGTTGATGTCCCCCTCTTTTCTTTCTCCTGATTATGAATTATGGGAGTGACAAATTGTTGGCACTTTCAGGTTTACTGGCTTCAATTCGGACGGTATTTTGCACGAGGACCTGTGGTAGGTTCCATTTTCCTCAACAGTCGAGTACTTAAATTACCAAAGGGAAAATATGGCTCATGATACCCACATTAATTGTGGTACTTTGGCGTGTTCATTGTTACAGGAGAGAGATGACTATGCCTTGGAACTAGCAATGGGTGATGAATAATCAATTTAGACAAATTATATGGAGCAAAGAACGAGCATTCTATTTCTACAAGTTCCTCTTCTCATGTTACTGCTCTCTTGCCTGTAGTTTTGACCTCATTAGTCTTCCAATCATGTCATTTGGCATAATGAACGGTAGATCACCCTTGCGTATGTGATGCCGTTCTCTCATGACTCAGTTTATAAAACTATCTTAACATTGAATCTTCATACACGCTTCTTTCTACACTAATTTCCAGACACATAAATTCATGCACCCAAAAGAAAAAGGGAGAAGATAACTGAATTAAGAGGAAAGAGATTTTTTTTAACTGACCTGTATAGAAAACCATGATAAAATTGCCGCGTAATACAAGGAATCTTGTTAGCATGACAATAATAGGGCTCATAATTTTTTTTGTTGGCAACTATTGTCCTACTAAAGGTATTCATATTGACAAACTATAGGATACTGAGGATTTGAACTTTGTTTCTTTATATTGTGAAAGATTAGTACCTTCTATTAGGACTCTACTCTGTAGATAGGACTCAAAAAATATGTTTCCTGCTGCGTATGACAATGCCTAAAGAACCTTGGAAACAAAAAAATTAAAGGGCTCAAAGCTTGGGAATTTAGTAGTGGGAAAACCGAATGAGCTGCATTTCAATCCCGAAGACGAAGAGCTACATTGATTCAACTGAGGTCCATCCACCTGTATGTTTCGCAGCTGTTTGCATTGCTAATGAATAATGAGACAAGGTAATCATTAGGATTTTTAATGTAAGATAATGCCTCAAAGAAGATTACTTATAACAGGGGAATGGTGGCAGCGCCGTGAAAAAAACAAAGTGGTCCTGTGCTCGATTGAAAACGAGAGCAACTTCAGACTATAATAGTGGAAATTACAGCCCTAGTCCACTACAATGTCAACTTCCTGCCACCCATAAAGGGCCCCTCATGGCTTACAAGCAAAGGATCACTTCAACCATGAAAGCTACACACTGATCAGTATATGGACCAGGAATCAGATATGGATGCGATTTTTTCTCTTTTTAACAGAAGATTACTCTTATCTCGATTCAGAACTATGGAACATGAAATTTATCAGCTTGTATAGCCACTTGTTATTGTGATATTACTTGCTTCACGAGCAAAGGGACAAGGACATCCAAGTGGTATCTTTGTAGAAATATAAACGCTTTATACTAAAAAAGGAGTAATTTCCGATTATTCTAAGACATGTTGGATGTATCAGGGTCATTCACTGTGACTGAATTTTTGCTACCTTCTAAAAGGATTTGACAATTTAACATGCTTCGCTTAGGAGATAGAACAAGTTTTAGGTAGGGTCTGAAAGTTGAAACGAAGTGTGTTTTGACACTGGGTTAAACAACCATGAAAAGATATTTCCTAGTTTGCCAACCCCCAGCCCCCTCAAAAGGAAAAAAAACACTTACTACACACATCTGAACTTAAATTTACAAATTGTGACCTTCCTTTTAAGGGATGTTCTACTGATTTTTGAACGAGGGGAGTGGTATTTAAATATTTATCCGATTAGCAAGTTTTTTTTTTTGGTTCTACACGAACTCATGATGCAAATCGTAATCAACCATTGTAGTTTGACATAAATAGCTTGTACTGCGGAATCCTCACCTCAAGTTCATTTCTCAAATATCTAAATGGACTTTGATGTCATCATTTTCAATCATGAATCAACCCCATCTAGTGTTTTGTTTGAATGCTTATTTTTGGTGGCTGTACTGGGACCTTTTGCTCTGTCGATCCTAAAAGTGGCAAGTATCTGAAAGGTAAGGCAATTGATGTGTTTGGAGCTCCTTCGTATATCACTTCATCTACAAGAAGCAGATTCTCTTAAATACTCATTCCCACGAATCTTAATATAAGATAATAATAATAATAATAATATCCTTACATTCAATCCACCAAAATCATTCATTAATTAACGCAAGTGAAAAATAACTCTATACATGTGACTTGGAGAACTACTTTTGCTCTCTGAGACGCACTATTATTAAGAGAAATATGTAAAACGCAAATGGAGGTTCTGGTTAATGATATTTGGTCACAAGTTTAGGCACTAAACTTCTGCTCAGTTGTGCTTGTTGAGACCTGAAACATTCAGCATCATTACTGTGTAGCATAAAACAATAATCAAAGGCAAGCTATTTTGTACATTAGGCAATTTCTGTTCTTCCCCTCTCTTCAAAATTCAAACTTGAGTTATGAATGCCGAAGGAAGTAATCTAGCAAATATCTGTGAAGATACTCCTTCAAAAGCACTATTTTTCCCTCTTATCAATCAAGGAATCAAAAACAGTTGCCATAAATTTGTAGCATAAGAAAAAATAATTAGATTGTACTGACCCCAACCGATGTCACAAAATCGCAAA
>JANTPZ010113977.1:0-10314 GCA_025593235.1 Vachellia pachyceras
TAGTCATAGGAGTTCTCCATGTAATTATCATCTTCGAGACATCTATACAGCAATGCACAAACGTCAATTTTTAATATCACCATAACTTAGTGGTTCGTTCCAAGACAACTTCCAGAAAATAAAGGGAAAAATGGCTTTGTAATGATTGATGAAGTGGCCTGAATTACCTCTCTGGATTCAGGGTCAGGCAATGGTTGAAGGGGCCTCAATATAACCTTTCAGATGGTAGCTCATTTCTTAGTCTTCTGAAAATGTCAGAGCTTAATATGAAATGGTTTGAATCTTTATCATCAGCCATTCACTTCTAATAGTTTTGCTAGTTGAAATGATGAATTTGCATGTTCTGTTGAGAATTAAATAGATGCGGTTTGTGGGCAAACATGGGAATGGTGGAGCACTTGATTGGTTCTTCCCTTTCCACATTTGGCATAGAAAAGATTAAAGTAATGACTGTATCATCGGTGAAATTCTCCGATAAAAAGCTCTCTGAGATTAATATGAAATGGTGTGAAGCTTCATTAGTTTTGCTGGTTTAAATGGTGATTTTGCATGTTTTGCTAAGAATTACATACGGTTTGTGGGCAAAATGTGAATGGTGGAACACTTGATTGGTCCTTCTGTTCTTGCAGGTGACATAAAAAAAAGATTAAAGTAATGATTGTATTGTTGGTGAAGTTCTTTAGATAAAAGAACTGATTTATTGATGATGATTGTATCATTGGTAATTTTGTTCATTTAGCCTATATTCAGTGTGTTGTGATAAGAAACACTTTGGATTGAGGAAATGGAAACTTGATGAGCAGCACAGAACAGTAATTGTTATGCACTTATCTGGGTTGTGTGGGAAGGACCTCACAGTGGATGGTAGATTGTGATAGCTTATTGGATTTGAATGGATTGTGGTTATATAAGGATTATATTGTGTGTTTTTGGGAACTCCATTGGGAGAAAGGAGTTTACGGATTTCTAGATAGTTTTGCGGATTTCAATATGGTTTTTATGGATTTCGAGATGGTTTTTACGGATTTCGAGATGGTTTTATCTCGGCTTGCTTACACCGTTGGGGGAACGAAGTTCCCAAACAAGCACATTGTCCGACGAGTGATGGTTATCTGTAAATTTTAGTGCCCTGATTGCTGTTTGGTCATGATTTTGTTTCAGCATGGTCGAGGCTTTGTTGAACCAGTGTGCCATGGGATGTTAGTCTTGTTGGTAGTCTTGCATTTTCATTAAGTTCCTTGTTGGTTGGATTGACATTGCTTGTAAATTTCTGTGGTGGACTATTTAGAGAAGTCAAAAAAACTGCTAGGCTTGCTTGTTGATGCCAAGGTAGATAAAACTTCAGAATTTTATACGCAACACTGCTTGGTTAAAACAATCAAATCAGTATTTATTTTGTCACCAGTAATTTTTCTGAAAACATATTTGATTCATATAAAGCTACGAGAAACATGTCATGGGTGGTAAATAATGATCCAAGGGCACGGAAATACTTGGACTCTGAGCATCATCAAATAATTACTCAACATAAAATTGATTAAGGCTGTTGCAAGCCACATTTGTTCGTAACCTCCCCCCTCAAAGAGAACAAAAAAAATTCCGAATTTGAATTATTATTAACTTGTTATAAAGTTGCTGCCTAGCTCCTATTGCTGCCTGTAATTTTGGAGAATGAATTTCTTATTTATTCATAATCAGGAAAGGGATATATATACATGAGTAGGAGCCTAGGCATTAATGGCTCATAATAACGTAATAATATCATAATAGAAAGATAGCTGATTCTGTACTATTTACATTGATGACATGTCCTAATACTCCTCCTCAAATTGGAGCATAGATGTCAATCCGAACCCCATTAAAGGCTTTCGTAAGCAAATCCCCTAGTTGATTTCCAGGCCTCACATGTCCTGTAGAAATAAAGTAAAGTTTTCCTTAATCTTCTCACGGACAAAGTAGCAATCGATCTTAATATGTTTTGTGTGTTCATGAAATACCAAGTTGGAAGTTATGTGTAGAGCCTCTTTGTTAGATACTGAAGTTTTGAGACCAACTTCTTTCGGTAATTGATATAACCACGCAATCTCACACACAGATTGTGCCATGGCCTTGTATTCTGCTTCTGCGTGAGATCGAGATACTACATCTTGCTTCTTACTCCTCTAGGATACTAAATTTCCACCCACAAAGACACAATACCCTATAGTGGGAATGATGAGACTCAGGATCTAGGAACTCATTAGTCTCTTCTAGTTTCTCTCATTTGTAAGCATCTCACAATTGAAAGATAAAAGAAGCCAAGAGGAAAGGAGAACCTCCCATACTCAGAAATAATATTCATTCATTCATCGATGCATTGATTACAGTACGCTTCTATATTTATAAGCCTAGGATTGTAACTGACTAACCTAGTGGACAGCCCCATGATCCCTTATTTCTCTCTAACTGACTCCATAACTGACCCATTACATAATTAATAAATAAGTAAATAAACTAATAAAAGACTTAGTCAATCTCAATTAACCATTTCCCTCTCTATTCTCTTGGTATCCTATCAGGGAATCTGTAATGGGCACTTTGACTGGAAAGAAAAGAAAGAATAAAATAATAAGAGATTGCAGACATTGGCGAAGAATAAAATAATAAGAGATTGCAGACATTGGCAAGGTTTCTCTTCTTGTTTTTTTTAATAGTGCAGATAGATTCATTTGCAAATGTGAATGTATTGTCCTTTCTTTTGGTGCTTCAGCTTCTGTTCTTTGTTCTGATTTCAAGGACTCATTGCTGGTTGGGCATCTGAAACTGCTTGCCATGTTCATTCTAAATTAGATTCAATGGTCCTTGACTCATTGTACATTTTTATTCTTTTCCACCCTTTTTGGTAAATTGGAATTTCTGTGAATTTTTAGGGTTCTTGACTTGCGTTGAATGGGTGTTTGGCTAGGAAAAAAGGGAGTGAAGATTAAAAAAAAATGAACAGAGAGAGGGAGATATTGAAGATTTTTTTATATATATGTCTATTGTCTAACATATATATTGGATAACAATTACTTTTTAGCACTTTTCTCTCTCTTTTATTTCTGTTAGTTTGTTTCCTTATTCAGCTCAGAGGGTCAATCTTGTTTTTGTTATCGTTTCCCTTGTATTTCACCATGAATAGGAATATAGGATGTTTTCTAATTTCAAACTGTGTACCCAGATTTCGTGGCATTTGGAATTGGCTGTTCTGCTGCCACCAGGCACCAGCCTGCTATTTGTAGTCGCACAAGTTTGTGAAGAAAAAATGATTAAAAGCATAAACAAACCCGAGATGCCTTCTTGGTGTGAGGTATCAGAGCGCAGAGGATTTGATACATTTCAATGATCACCTTTGGCTCAATGATGGTGTTTAACTCTGAACAAAAGAAGGATGACAACCTTCTGATGACACTATCATTCATTCAAGCGGTTCATGAATGCTCTCTGATGGAGACTTGGTAGTATGGGATACCAAGTCCCACATTGAGTAGAATGAGAGGACCTCAAATTGGCTCTATTTCATTGTAGTCCATCCATATACTAATTCCATTAATTTAATATCCCTTTCTTTGGTGTCATTGAGATAAGAGATGTTTTCCATCCCACTTTGGTACCCATACAACCTCTCTGGATAGGGCTACCCACGGAGGGTTCTGACCGGCAAGAGGTCGAGTGAAATGCAGCCGCCGAGACATCAGCTTTGCATGGGGGGCCAATTGATGGATACATGGTAATATGGGATACCAAGTTTCACATTGAATAAAATGGAATGTTCAATGGAGTATTTAAGTAGGTTGGTTCTCCCACCTCAATACCTAGCTTTTGGGATGGATTCCCTAACCCACTTTTGTACCCTTCACTCTCCAGTCACTTGTTAGGGCATCAACTTTAACAATCACTTTCAGTGATCCTAGAGCTCTTGTGTGTTTCTGCTACGAAGGGAAGTATGATTTTGTGTCTAGTGGTACTGCATCACCAAGTCCCTGTGATCCCAATGCAAAATTTGGGAGTTTGTAACAATATGATCACATCAACTATGAAGGAATTTGGTGGCAGCTTTCTCTTTTACAGGTCAGACAAGGAGATCTGGGAGGTTGTCATGGAGACATGTTTGCCTTTGGAGAACACTGGTGACATAAATCTCTCCCTGCAACTTATGAATTAAAAATTCTCGCAACAAAGCAAGGTCTACTCAATATGACTTAGGAGTCATTGAAACCTTTTACAGGAATCTTCCTCGTGATCAAGTCATGTGTTGGGGCAAGGAAATCGCATTATAAATGAGATTTTATATTTAGGACTGTAATTAGTATGTTTGAAATGCCAATTTATTTGTAGCAGTGATGCAGCCTGCTACAAGAAGCTTAAATTGCAGAGATGAAGCAGAAAGTAACTTGGGCTCCAAACCCTGGCAAGTTATTGAATCATTAGCCTCAGTGGCACACATTACTCAGATCAATCATTAGAAGCAGATGTGTCGGAAGTCATGGTGCGATTCTTTTCACAAGGTCGGACACAATGAAAGGACTGAGAATCTTAGACCCATGGCTTAATGGTAGCTACTAGCTAGTGAAAAGAAATATCAACCTGGCCTGCCTCTTTTAGGCAAGAATGATCGGAGCTACCCCATAAAGTGTTTGAAATCAGGAACACAGCACCACTGAGAAAGTTGTTTGGGCAGATATCCTTGCCCAGTGAAGTAATTCATAGTGCGAAAATCCCGATGCTTGGGTTGTAGAATTGGGAGAAACATGACATGATTGGCATTGCCTTTGTTCAGAAGAAGCCCCGTTTCCCCATTGATGAAAATGAAGTTGGATTCAATTGCACAAAATTCAAGGTATGCAATTTTTTTCATGTTGTTATCATTGCTTGACAATAACCGTATAAATACAATAGTTTCACGTTAGCTATCAAGAACTTAACCCTCATTTATTTGGGCTTAAGATTGGCTATGAAACATAGGTAGACTTTATGAGAGAGAGAGAGAGAGAGTGTTATTTGGGGGGACATAGAAGACATTTCTCATGTAGAATATCTTTTTTTCTTTTTAAATTCCACTCTCTATTCCGTTTCATTTCATTTTGGAACCACACACGGATGTATGGATTGCTGATGTATCCCTATCCCAAGTTGGTGGCGGAGTGAGAACTTCAGTTGATTTGATCTTCAGAAATGTTATTTTCACCCCAAAACTTATTATCAGTTTGCTGCCAAATAGCGAAGTTGAAAGGATTTAAATTGCAGCACTAACTTTGCTAAACTGGTAGCCCTTTTCAGCTATTGACTTCCAGAAGGAAAATTGGAAATGCTAAGGATGACAAGTTTGTTGCCAAGTTCAAGAACGTCACAACTAGAATGGTTAGGATACTCTAGGCGCAAGGAGGGAGAGCCGCCGACCTCACCAGATCAGGATGTCGTCGACCTTGCCATTGTCTAGCCACTGAAGACAGAGATTGCAGAGGAAGGACGTAGGCTGTTGGTGGCGGCGTCACCGCATAGGGATGAGATTGGCCTTTTGCAATCCCGATCACTAATTGCAGATTTTCCAGCCAAAACTACTGAGTGAAAGTGACTCTTGTATTTTATACATGAAAAGTAATAAACAGCTAATGATAGAACATTATAAATGTAGTATAACACGTTAATACTCCTTCAGCCCTATGTAAGACCTAGTTTGTAGTGGAAATTGATACTTTTAAACGCAAGACTTGCAAAATGTATTACAAACTATATATTATATTTATGATATGAGGGGTATCTCCCCCCTCCCCCTTTGTTTTGTGCTACCAAATGCAGCATGCAGGCCAAGTTCTTTCCCAATCTCTATTCTCTTGTATTAACAAAAGTGTATTTGTAGCATTCTAGAGAAGGAAAGGATATATGCCATATAAAAGGAGTATATGAATTTCATATACAACAATTTTTCTTCTTATTGTATTCCTCCCTTTTGGGAAATTTAGTTGATTTTATTTCCCTCGTGTGTCGTGGATTTATGAAGAGGGAAAATGAATTTTAAAATGTGAGATAAATTAAAATAGAATTTAATTAGAGACTGGTTTAAGAATGGGTTCATCCATAGATGGTCAAAAATAAGTTATGAATCTATTTATTTTATAATCATATCACAAGTCTATATCCTTGAACGACATTTGATTTACTTAAAAATTCATTTACTTAATAATAATGGATGAGAATATGAATATATATAACAGAAATATATCTTAATATTATCCCAAAAAATTATATCTCAAGAAAAAGCAAATTAATATATTTAAAAGATTATTCATTAATATGGACCCATTTAGACTCTCATTTGGAAACTCTAAATACTAACATTTGTTCAAAATTTATGTTTTATAACAAAAAGCTATTTTTTCATACATTCTTATAATAAATTTTCTCTTTCAGTAAAAATCAATAATTTTCTATACACAATCACTTTTCAAAACATTAATTTTACCTTAAAATCCATTAAAATTATTCTCCCAAAATCTATTCTTTAAACTTAGATTTATTTTAAACGGCCTTCTAAACAACTAAATAACGTAAGCACCGAATGGTAGCAAAACTGCATAACGCGACGAAGCCGACCTACTGTCCTCTGCCCATCTACAGGTGAATCAGAATCGTTCTTCTTATCTTCTTCGATCCCTCTCATTCTCCGTTGTTTCTTTCATAAACTTTGGAATCTTTTGCGATTTTCAGAATTCCTAATTTTGAACAATCTCCAATGGGTGTATCTGGGAACTGCAATTGATGGCACATGCTTGTATTAACTTCCATGAGAATAAAATGTATCGTAAGATAAACCCATTTTGTGCCCATCGGTTTCGACAACTTATGAATGTCTTTACTGTGTCTGTCAATTAATCAGTGGTAACAATTTGATTTTTTTTAATGATGAAAAATTGGAACAATTTGAATATATTAGAAAACGGAGATAACTGGGGTTTTTGTTTGTTACTAGCTTGAAGAAATTGTTGTAGTCTCCTTGCTGCTAGTAGATAGATAAAGCGGAAGAATTGGGCGAAATTGAGGGGAAATAATAGAGATGTATTTGAAGAAGCCACTGTGGAGCGAAAAATTTCAAGAAGGGAAAGGAGAATCAACAGACTCAGATGGAGATACACTGGCCTCTTCGGCAGTGGGGGAGCTGGTAAACTCTCTTAACCAACAGAGAGTATACAGGGAAGTAACTCTTGCTCTTAGAACAGGCCTCAGAGATGTTTGTGCTGAGTTCTCATTCCTTCGGGTCCGTGGACTCCATTCTATCCTCAAGTTCCTCCGTAATGTGGCTGAATCTGATGAAACTATTGACCTCTTCAATCAAACCCAATCTATTCCCGAACTTCAAGGTAAGTGAGTTGTTGATTGAGAGATTCCTGGTTTTAGTCTGTTTGTTTTTCAATTTCAGCTGGTTTTGTCTACACAGTGGTTCCAGTGATCTTTCAACACTCTCTGCAAGAGACAGGAGATGACTACAATGATGATAGGGTGGCGAATTTGAATCATATATTTGGTGTGGAACCAATGAAGATAACAAGTCCATCAAATGATGCTGAAGTTGCATTGGCGCTTCGAGTATTGGAAGGCTGCTGTTTGCTTCACCCCCAGAGTACCTCTCTTGCCCATCAACACAAGGCAGTTCCGGTATGAATGCATTTTTCAATGCAGCAGCTTTTAACATTTCTGATGTCAAAGAAAAGATATGGAACTGGAAGAATGTTTTCTTATTTTCCATTACTTGTTCTGATCCATGATAAGGAGGCTTGATATGATGCTTGATGTTTTGATGAGAACGAAGACTTGTTATTATGAATTAAGTTTGTAACTGCAATGCAGAAGTTGCTGAAATTATTAAAAAAAACAGAATTTAGCAAAATACTACCTAATGTTTTTAATATAAGATCCAATTGACTAATTTGAGAATATTAATGAAGCTACAGAAATTACTTTATATTTATCATGTTTCTCCAAAGTAATTTTTTGACTCAAACTGATATTTAATATAATAGTTACATAAGTATTTTGGAGAGATAATGTAATATATGATATAATTAAGCAAGTTATTTAGCCTTTTTAATATCTCAAAATTAGTCAATTAGATCATATATTAAGGATAAGATGTAATACACAATATGCTCAAATGTGGAGCAACAAATAGAGATGCAAGATTATGTCTTACAACCTTACAATTGCTTTATCTAACATTTCACCTTCTATGTAAGTTTCTGTTCATTGAACTGTTGTTAAAGATTAATTGGGGCGTGTTTGTTTCAAATATTCACAAATTTTGAAGAATATTTGATTCTCAGCACAAACAAACTTAGTGGACTGATTATTCTCCTCAAGAATATGTTGGATGGAAGCTTTCTCTTAAAAATGCCAACCATTATCCCCCTTAGAGTAGACAATCGCTTTCTGCCTTTTACTGAGAATTTAGATCTGGTTACAACATCCCCAAAGCTTTGCATTCTACTGTTGTTTGTTCCTTCATTACGTTCTTTGGGAGAATAAATAACGAAGCATGCATGCACAAATGATGTAAAATCAAAATATTTAGAATAATATAATAAAACCCTTCAATTGTTTTGAACAAGGAGTGTCCTTTGAGTTATTGATAATAAACCCAAAGAGAAGCATGCAAATAATTCTATCCCATACAGCAGGCCCATGTAAATCATATTCATTCAGTTTTAGTCTTTGCACTGCGACTAAATGCATAGACAGAGGGAATCTAATTTCTTTTATCTTTGCAGGTTTTGATGAATATATTATCCACTCGGGGAGTACTTGAGCAAGGCGCATGTTTGGACGCTCTAATCTCTATAATGGTGGATTCACCTCCCAATCAGACGGTAGAAATCTTCCCTGATGTGTGGACTAGTTTTCCATAGGTCAAAACACATTAATACTAGTCTTTGTCAAGGATTCACCAATAAGTAATTCAGTGGGAAATAGTCTTAAATTCCTGTATATCATGGATTTCAGATACAAGATATCGGCTCTCAAATATATAGGAACTCAAGATCCCCTTTTTAAATTTTCCAGATCAAATTTATACCTAAATTCATCATTCATGGTACCAAAATCTTAGTATATAAAATTTTTGCATACTAAGCACTCAATAAAAGTGGTCTTATTTTTCTACGGTTCTATTTCTGTTTGAAGAAGCTAAAAGAACGAGTTATTGGCTTAACTTCAAGACTTGCCAGTAAATGTCGGAAAACCTTTCATCTTGATACTTGGCTGAGAGTTTGTCTGAGGTTTGCTGGACCCTCTTAAAAGTTGCATCTCTTTTGCTTATGATTTATTAGGATTTTGAGAAATGCAATGGTATCATGGAAGTTGCGGACCTCATACGAGACAAACAAGCAGATGAAAATCTCAGGTACTGCCTGTTCTTTGTGCAACCAATCTCACTTCTATTCACGTTTTTTTGAATGATGAACATGCCAAATAGTCACAATATCGATAATTATTTATATTTGGGCTCCCTGCTTTGGAGGTTGCAATTCATATGTCCTTTTACTCTGGATTAGCTTACCTTCCAATTTATTGTTTCTATAATGTTGGATGAAATTATCAGATTTAATTTCCAAAACACATTATATAGATATATATATATGGATGTGATGTATTTTCCAACTTAATGAAAATGACTATATGCACTATGTCTTGTCTTTTGTGGCTCCGCATTAATGCTGGGGTTAATTATTTTGTAAATGAGAATTTCAAACCCCTGCTCACTTCCGACTTAATGCAGGTTGAAATGTGGTGAGTTTTTGTTGCTTCTCATTGGACATGTCAATGGAAGGGATAGGGCTCCTTTGGCATCAGTACATGAAGATATAAGGAACCTGCTTGGGGAGAAATCAGCTTCCTTAATTTGGGCAGCAAGTCAGTTTGGGTCAACGCTTGATCCTGAACAGAGACTAACGGCTCTACAGATCCAGGCTCGCAGGGTGCTTGAGTCGTTGAACTTGTAATTTCTTGTGGCACATGAGAGCAAAGTTTTGAGCTTAAAAGTAGCTAGCTATTTCTCACCCCTCGCTGCTAAACTACACCCTAGTGGCTTGTTTGTGTACTAAATTTGATTATAGTAATACTGTCAATGAAATCGCTAGCAATTTAATGGTTACTGTTGGCATTCTGAGTTGTTCTTGTCTTGGTAACAATTTTCTTTAACATTTTATGTCTACATTAGTTTTTCAGTGCGCTTTTATGATTCAGTGAATTCAAGTGTTCAGAGTTCAGAACTTTTCACTTTCCCAAGAAAATTTTAACTTTGCT
>JANTPZ010113982.1:1118-11726 GCA_025593235.1 Vachellia pachyceras
AAATCTATTTACGCAAAGTTTACTGACAACTTGATTCTTATTGGAGTATTTCTTGGCCTTGCTCCCTAACCGCGTCGATCGTTTTGCTGATAGATATTGGCTTCGTTTGGGTTTCCGTTAGGAACCCCATTTTGACCCCCAAAACCCATTCTCACGCAAGCCGAGACAAAATTCCTCTCACATAAAGTACCTAGGAATTTGTGTCCGTTTTCTCAACGGGTTTCCAAACGAAGCCATTACGTTTGAGAGTCTACACTTAATTAAGCATCACTGTCAATGGAGGCAGACTTGACATGTGCGTTGCATCGCATTCGCCTATTCTTTTAATCTGCTTTTCGCTTTTACTTCATCCACTCAAGTTATATATATATATATATATATCGTTGAAGTGGCAGAAAATTCATGCATTGATAATTATCCTGCATGCATATGATCAGCATTTAATTACATCCAACTTCTACTCTAATAATTTGATCGATTGGTTTTAAATAGGAGTACTACTATTGATTAAATTCATATACGCCAACACTCCATTTTGTATACCCGCTTGTCGTTTGATTGGTTTCAGATATATAGGAAAACGTATCACCGGGCGGAGATATTGCGTTTAATTAGTAGCATTTTATACATTCTGGACGGAATAAAGAAAATACACTTGAAATCCGTTGGGAGAAATGAGTTTACAGATTTCAAGGTATTTTGCGGATTTCAAGATGATTTTATAGATTTCGAGATGGTTTTAATGAATTTCGAAGTGGTTTTTACAGATTTCAAAATGGTTTTATATTAAAATGTGTGCACCGTTTGAAAAAAGGTGTTCCAAAAAACCCAATAATTACTTTTAACCGGAGGCTTTATCAAAAAATCAAAAAATATAGTTCTACCGGCAAGAATCCAATACTCACCCTGATCGATTAATTAATGCGAGGCACTTCCTATATACTTAAATGACAGTTCAACGTTAAAATTGTGCGCACAAAATCATCTTATTTTTGTAGAAAATGATTATACGCAGATAAGTTTTCATAAAGAAATCGCCGTCAAAATACCATATAGATTATAGAGCGATCACATTGCCTTGATCTATCGACTTTATTTTTTAACCACCGTCCATTAATTTAAATTCAAGACAATAATCAATGTGTCTATGCTACATCGATCAGTAAATAACTGCCTGATCTGTATGTCAACGAGTTAGACTTTATGGGATTGAAACTTATGATACTCTATATACATAGGTTTTGAATTATGCATTAGTTGAGATTGTCCCTATCTCAACTAAGTTTATTCCCCATACATGATTGAGTCATAGAAAAACCTTCATTATCTTTCTTCCCGGTGCCTGTTTGGGAAGCCATTTTCCCAAACGGTACACGTAAGTCTAGACAAAACCATCTTGAAATCTGTAAAAACCATCTCGAAATCCATAAAAACCATCTTGAAATCCGTAAAACCATTTCGAAATTCCCAAAATGCCTTAAAATCTGCAAAATCCATTTTCCCAGCGGAGTTCCCAAACAAGCACGATTGAAATTTCAGTTGCTCAACGAAATATAACTCCAGAAAACACACACGCACACACATACACAGATGATTTTTTAAATTCATTATCATGCCCTATCGAGTAAATATATATAACACGGAATTTCAATCCTCTCCACTTTCTAATATTCCTCTTTATTTTTACGTTTTCATTTTTCAGTATTTCATCTAATGCATTATTTTTTTTTCTGTGTGGTTGATGTGAGAATTATTGGTGAGTTATCCTGAGAAAATTCTTTTGAATAGAATCGCTGCTGTTGGAGTGCGTAGTTACTGTGTGCAATCGCGTGTTGTTTGAGAATCAAATAACCTGCCCTAGATTTCTTGCCTCAACATTGGAGGTCTTGGTTTTTATAGTTCGATGTAGATTTTATTCAAGTGGGTTATAACGACCCAATTGTTTATTTGATTTTTAATACCTTGCGATCTTAAGCAGCAAAGGACGAATTGAATATATAAATCTTTTCTCACATGTGATTTCTATACAAGTCATATTTGCTGAAAAAACAAAGAAAATACACAGAACTTTTTGCCCTAGTGATCCTTAAACAGCACGATTATCGAATTGATTGATAAAGCATTGCGATATCTGTTATCAAATTTGTGATCTGTTTCATGATTCTCACTAAAACCCGATCGAAGATTTTGTAAGAATACGGTCTTATATGTATGTATGTATGTATGTATGTATGTATATGTATATCAGCGACTAGGGACTTCTTCCCTACCTACTTATGAGTTTTGATCGATCTTTTTCCATGGTTTCAAAGTATATATGTTTATGAACGTTCCGTTTGTAGGGTGGTCGCACTACAGTGTAATCTAACCTTTGTCGTTTTAAAGATTGCAGGAAAAAAATATACACATAAGAAACATGTTATATATATGAAGTATATATTGTTGCGCCCATCATTGATAATTCAATTTCAAAGACATTAATTATTTAAACCACACATGACAATGAGCAAAGCACTTATTTATGTATGCGCGAGGGCGCAGATTAACACATCCCCACACGTTACGCAGCTACGCTTTTCTCATGTTCATGGAAGAAACAAAAACCTTGGAATGAGTCACATACGTCCAAATGCCTACTTTCTACATTTGAAGAAGTTAGTGTCCTGTGTGTGTATGAATTTTCTGCAAATAAAACAAACCAATGCGAAAAAGTCCAACCAGGATTTTCCATTGAGATATTTTAATATGCGATGATGAAATCTGTAATCCTCACCATATCTTCCCCAGAAGGATATTACAACTGGCTTATTCATGATTGGGGCGCAAAAACATTGAATTTGGTAAATTTCGGTTAAACTGTGGCAACACCCAGCTAGCGTCTCATTAAATTGTCTTTTCTCGCCATGTTAGTTTAAGCTTGCATTGATCAAAACCAATTTTAAGTCAAATTTATGTGGGGGCACACTCTGAAAAACAAAACCAGAAAAATCAATCGAGATTTCTGATTTGGACTGAGAATCCAGTTCTCTCTCTCTCTCTATATATATATATAATCAATTATAGACAGATTAAATCATCTAATCCAACTTGTTTATTCGTTTATCTGATCAAATTATTATGTGACTGCTAACTGACAATTTTATTCGGTCATTAATTACAGGCAATCTCAGCTATGGCTTGCTTGCAGAGTTCTCCAAACCATGCCTATATATTACTTACTAGCTATCATTGATTAAACCACACTGTATATGGTCACAGTTATCTGTATGAGTTAAATTCAACATTCATGTTAACCTATTATTGGTTTAGCTAGGTTGTTTGCACGTAAAATTTTAAATATAGTTTCATTGACCAACTCGTACGTAGTTGAGTGATGAGTACTGAGTAGTGTTGAATGATACTCTCATAGGCATCATGTTGGCTAGTTGTCAACCAGTTCCAGAATTTTCAAACTTTTCCAGAAACGACAACTTCTGTTGCAAGCGAAAACGAGCTGAAACAGACTGCCAAATAACCTTCTTCGGTGTGAACACACATTTATTTTGATTTTCCTTGTGATTTCATTACCGTGAAGATGTTATCATGTGATTGCATGTATTGTTTTGTGGAAAGTGAGGGTTCATGCGGGCGTATGTAGCTAAATATATATGTGTGAGATGAGCAATTTAATTTAAGGGAGGAGTTGAGAATAACTAATAGTGAGTAGTACATGCTGGGGACATGGATTTGGTGGGCTTTGATTTGAATTTGGAATATTTGAGATGTGCAAGCAAGTGATAATCCAGCTGGATGATAGTCATTAAGGGCTTGTTTGGAAGCTAGTTGTGAAATCTAGGTTTGGTTTTAAAATTTAGGTTTTGTCCAAGTACAAATTTTTTTTAGAAAGCTATTTCGGTTACAAAACCTCAGTTTGAAACCTAGATTTTCTCTTTCCTACATTTTCCTCTTTTTCTACTTTTTCCTCTTTCATCTTTCCTACTTCTTTCCTCTTTCATACTTTTTCTTCCTTTCTCTTTCATCTTTCCTACTTTTTCTTTCTTCTCTTTCATCTTTTCTACTTTTGATTCTTTCTCTTTCCTCTTTCCTACACACTTTTTTGCCTCGGAATCCGTAAAAACTAATAACTTCCCAAACATAAATCACTTTTCAAAACCTAGTTTTTGCCTCAAGATTTGTAAAAGCTATTTTCTAAAACTTAGATTTTATTTCGAAATCTGTAAAAACTATTATAAAAAGAGTTTACAAATAAACCCTAAAACTAACTTTGAGAAACATTAGAGTGAACTTGTAAAATATTCCAAGCCAAGCACGCATTATTGGCTATCTACCACGCGTCATTCATTCTATCACCGCACAATCTTCAATTCACTCCAAAAAAAAAAAGAAAGAAATTAATATTGCACTTTTCAGTTATTAAGTAATGGGTCCAAAAATACGTTTTTTTTTGTAAATCAAATTTGCAGTGCGCAAATTACATTACAGGCTAAATCTTATATTTAGCATCGTCGGATGTACTAAGAATCTCTCTTAGTGCCTCTAGCGCTCATTTAAGATATCTATGAACAAAAATAAAAGGATACCCTCAAAGTATGTAAAAGTATGGGAAAACATACATAGTATCATGAGTAGGGTTGGGAAAGTGTGTCAACCCATAAATTGAGTGGGGCAGGTTGGGATTTGCCAAGGATGGTTGACAGGCCAAAAAAATTAAAAAAAATTTCCACCATGCAACATTATTTTATTTTTGCCCAAGAAATAAGTTTATCTTATTACATCTCTTTATAATTTAATAATATATAAATATTAATATTTTGTTATAATTTTAAATATAATATTATAGAAAGTTGACATGGAAAATAAAATATTTTATGCTACTTTTAAATGTATTAAATGTTGTTTATGTTAAAAATGAATTCAATATTGCATTTTTCATTATAAAAAATATAAAATATATTATATTTTAAAAAAAAATTGATTAAACAGGCTGGCTAAAGGTTACCATCCAAGCCGTTTCTCACCTCTAAAAGTAATCCTCAGACATGCATGTATGAATAAAATTACGTAATGAAGCGTGAAGGAGCTAATTAATAAAGAGAGAGACAGGGAGGGGGAGAAAAGGCTCTTAATAGATTAAGGGCTCGTTTGGTTTCAATTTTTTGAAACCTATGTTTCAAAACCTAGATTTCAAACCTAGATTTTCTCTTTCATACTCTCTTTTTACTATTTTTTTCTTTTCTCTTTCTTATTTTCTCTCTCTTTCTCTTTCTTACTTTCCTACCCACTCTTTCTTACTTTTTTGCCTCGGAATCCGTAAAAGCTATAACTTCTCAAATATAAATCACTTTTCAAAACCTAGGTTTTACCTCGGAATCTGTGAAATCTAGGTTTCAAACCTAACTCCCAAACAAGCTCTAAGGGTTGGTTTCACAACTACTTTCAAAACCTAGGTTTTACCTTAAAATCCAGGTTTTGTCCAAACAAAATTTTTTTCCCCAAAAGCTATTTTGGTTATAAAACCTCAGTTTGAAACTTAGGTTTTCTCTTTCCTACTTTTTCTCTTTTTTACTTTCCTCTTTCCTACTCACTTTTTTGCCTCGGAATCCGTAAAAACTAATAATTTCTCAAACATAAATCACTTTTTAAAGCCTAAGTTTTACCTCGAAATCTGTAAAAGTTATTTTCAACCTTGCATCCAAGCGATCCACTTTTATTGAGATCGTAAAAAGGATGAGTGAGAGCATAGTTAATTACTGCATCCAATTAATGAAGAGGGCAAAAGGTGCTCTTTTATGTTAACACTTTATATATTTTCTACTGTTTCCGCATTAGAGCACGTATTTGGCTTTTTCTAGGCGTTAGTTACCCTTTAAAAGTGAAAGCAATATAATATAGGGATTGTTGTGAGTGATTCATTCATCTTTTCGGGTTAATTAATACCAATTTTCAACATTCAAATTTCACACAATTTTAATTTTAATCCATCAATTGTAAAATCGATGGTTTTGATTATTTAAGTTTGATTCGTTTATAATCATTGATCTCTAAAATTTAAAAAGTACATTGAGCAGTTGATTATATTAATTTTGCAAACGTGATATTAACATCGTTAAATTGTTTATACAACATGTTGATTTAATATTTGACTTAACAAAGTATATTTTAAAATAGAAACTTTGATTTCTAAAGGTATACATATATATATATAACAAAAGAAAGAAAAAGGAATATTATCACATCATTTCTCTTCATGGGATAAGGGGAATGTGGGAGGCAATCTTTTTTATGAAAGGTGGAGGAGGAGCACTGCTTAGGATTTACTCCATTGAGAGGTAAATGCTTTATTGTTTACGGTATTCACTGCGATTTTGACCTCATTTTGATTCTCTTGTCTATATAATTTTCTATCCGATTGTGATTTTCATTATAGGAATTCTCCCTTCCGATTTTTATCAGACTCGTGTTCTTGCATTTGTGATGTCTGATGTTTGTTCTTTGGGCAAATCAATGTTATAAACTATGCATTCAAATGTAATAGTTCCTAATAAGAGCTTGTTGTCACAAACCATGTAATCAATTTAACGGAGGTAGTGCTATCAACAAAATTAACACCGACAGCTGCATCTCCAAGTGCTTTTTAAACTTTAGGATCCACCAATTATAAAATGAGCAAACTTGAATGATTAAAACCATCAATTTTAAAGTTAAGGGTCAGAAACAAAAATTAGAATAAACTTAAAGGATCATAAATGGTATTAACCCCGTTAAATCAGGTTCTTAGTCAGCATGCCACGTAACGTACCTAGTGATGCATCAGCAAAATCAACACTATTAACTACAACTCTATATCATTTTCAAACTTCAGGGATCAACGATTATAAAAGGAACAAACTTGAAGTATCAAAAGCGTCGGTTTTATAGTTGGTAGGCAAAAATCAAAATTTGGTGAAACTTCAATCATGAAAGATGTACTGTACTAACCCAATTTTTTTTTATCTGATAGAGTGATTTATTGATCATACAGCAACAAGATAAAGCACGTCCATGCAGGGATGATTTCAAAAGGTAAGTAAAAAAAGAAATAAATAAATAAAGGAAAGAGAAAATTTATTATGAGAGAAAGTGTGATTTGACAATAGAATAACTTTTTCAAAATTTAGGTTTCAAATATAAGTTTTGTAAAAAAACCTAGGTTTTGAAAAAATACAAATATTTAGATAAAACCTAAATTTTGAAACAAAACCTAAATTTTGTTAAGAGGAATCCAAACAAGCCTTTAGTAAATATGGGTCAACTAAGCAGGCTGGGAGCGAAGTCCATGCCATGGTTGGATGTTTTAGGTCTGTTGCGATGTTCCGAATCCGAGTTGAGATCTCTTTTTTGTAATGGGCTACTTACCTTGGATCAACGAAGAAATAGGAGGCCCAAAAAAGCCCATCCCTGCCAGAAAGTCCATATAACCCAATACGTACTAACAATCAGGCCCAACATGATTGATACCGCCCCTTTCCTTTTCATGTATTAAAAATTTTTATAGGGATCAGTGATCAGTGCATGATGTTTTAAATGATGGAAATCCATAATTTTATTAGACTACCATCAAGAATATAAATATAAATTTATACTATTTAATGAGCTTCATGTTTTTTAAATAATTTTCAGTAAAAGTCACTTCTTAAACGTTTATTGAAATAAGTTCTCATTTTCACAAAAAGTCACTTCTCTAAAATTCATTTAAACATAAATCACATCGCATCATCTAATCTTTATAAAAAAAATTACTTTTCAAAATACATTTTATAAAAAATGGTTACTTCTTCCGTCATTCATCCAAACGGGATAATGGTATCATGGTATGTTCACATAATACTAGATGAGAAAAAGACAAAAAAGCATGTATATGAACGTAACTTTTACTCTGTACTGCACATGGGACGTTCAGGAGATGAGGCCCATGAGACGATCGTCCCATATTTATGAGTTGTAAATTAATTTTTTACCAACTGAATTAGCTGTCTCACTATTTTTTTTAAAAGGATTAAGGTGCATTAAGTACCATGGAATATTTTTCCTATACACTCAACTTTCTGAAATATTTTTCCACTACGACCGACACACTAAAGTATTTTTATGTCTCAATGTTAAATGTATTAAATAATATGCTAAAGTATACTTTTAGCCCTTTATATTTGCGTCAGGTTTCATTTTAATCTTTTAAGTTTAAAAAGTGTACTTTTAGTCCCTCAAACTTAACGCCATTAGTATCTCATAACGGAAATTGCTGACTCATCAAACTTAACGCTGTTATTTTAGATACTTTTTTATTTTATACAATTTAAAATATCAAATTTATTATATTATTAAATTATAATTAAAATGTGAGTATGCTTTGTCAATATTTTATTGCACAGTTATCGATTAAATTTGTTGAGTCAGTATTTTCCGTTAAAAGAAACTAACGGCGTTAAGTTTGAGGGACTGAAAGTGCACTTTTTAAACTTAAATGACTAAAATAAAACCTGACGCAAACATAAAAAATTAAAAGTATACTTTAACCTAAATAATATTTTAAAGTTTTAGGTGCGCCTAAAAAAATTTAAAGGGTACTGATCCAAACAAGAAAATATTTCGGTGCACTTTAATACCTTTTAAATAGTATACATATATATACAGTTGGCCAAAAAAATAATATACATATACATGTATGGCGACTTCAGCCTCTTGGACTGATCACTTCTAGAACAGTGTGCTTGTTTGGGAAAACCGTTTTCTAAACGGTGTACATAAGTCGAGACAAAATGATTTTTTGAAATTTGTAAAAATCATTTCGAAATTCATTAAAACCATCTCAAAATACATAAAATAATCTTGAAATCCGTAAAATATTTTAAAAACTGTAAACTAATTTCTCTCAACGGACTTTCTAAATACACGTAGTATCTTTACGCTTCCATTACTCAGCAGACAGCACCAAAATCGGACGGGGATCCTTGATGATGGCCCAGCCCCCACAAGATCCTGAGGAGAGGAGGGAGGGGAAAAAAGAGAGGAAACTTTATTATTTTAACAGAAAAGATTGATTTGTTAATTTAAATAGTGATTAAAATATACTTAAATTTTAATTATTTAATATAATCATTTTAATATTTTATAATTTAATTACCTTTTATTATTTTACAGAATCACCATTTAAATAGACTAAATTAACATTCTTTGTTAAATAAAACTAATAATATTAAAGTAAAAAGATTAAAAGTACACTTCTAAGACTATAGTAAAATTTGATATAAATTTAAAGAGGTAAATACATTTTTTTTCCAATACATTGAAAGATTGCAAAAACGACTTTTCACAAAAAAAAATTTGCAAAACGACAACTTCAATTTCCAAGGACAAGCAAATGAACAAGAACCCACCCAATGTATAAAAAAAAAAAAACAAGAACCCACCCAGCGCAGGTTGCCGCCACTGATTTAACCGAAACTACCGATACGTTGCTATTTTAATATCTAACTTACACTAATTATATTTTAATCTTCTCTAATTGTCTGCTTGTGCACTGTATGACTGTGTATCCGTTGGACCATCCATTTAGGCCTTGACTTTGAAAATAGATTTGAAGTGTTTTTAGGATCTGCCTTAATAAATTTGAATATAGAGGGTTTGGACTTTGGACCAACCCATACCCCCTTCTTCTTAAAGAAAACATGAGTGATTTTTTTTATTTGTCACTGAAAAGTTAAAATAACAAAAATTCAAGATAGCCAAACACTTTCGTAGATAGATATCTATTATTAATAAAAATTTGAATTGGATTTCTCCTTATAAAATTTGAAAAAAAAAGATACCACTATAAAAACAATTATTGAATTTAGTATAAATGATCGGCCTCTCTTAACGTTAGCATTGTAGATCAAGGTTTAAGTATTCATAGGGAGAGATGCTAGGCAATACAAAAATTAGATTTCAGTTACATATGATGGAACCCATTTGAATGGATTTTGTAATCCAATCTAATAAAGTTTTTATCTTGTGGATATTCAAATGAAATTCGAAATGGGTATTAAAATTTTTGAAAGCTTATTCTAGTGAACTTTACGACTCATTTAAATGAATTCTACTGATAATAATGAAGCAGGTAATAATAAAATTAGAGATTGATTTTGAAAACTTATTCAAATAAATTCTGTAACTTATTCTAATAATAAAAGTCTCATTTTTCAGTTTGACGCAGGAAGCAATGTCATGTTTTTCCTAATTTAAAATTATAGAAATTTAAAATCTTGATTTTTCTATGTACAATTTCAAAAAGTCTTTTTCCCCACTTTCCAAAATTTTAATTCCACGTTGAACAAACCAAAGCGTGGGGCCCGCATCATGGAGAGAGCTCCGCGTCACTTTATGGGAACCCCCTAGATCCGGTATGCCGTCACGCCGTTTTTCTCACTCTACACAAACCCTCCGAAGTCCTGCCATGGCCTTCACCTCCCTCTCCACCAAGCCCTAATTCCCCGACACACTTTCTTCAAACCCTTATCCATGGAGAACCATTCCTACTCTTCCTACCCTGATTCCCGCGATTCCTCTCCCAGGGCCCGCGAAATCGAAACC
>JANTPZ010113997.1:0-13551 GCA_025593235.1 Vachellia pachyceras
GGTAATACGGGTTGGGCCCGCGGGCCCAACCCGAGCCCGCCAAAAATGGCGGGCTGCGGGCTGAATCAGCCCGCCACCTTCCAGCCCGCCAACCCGCCTCTTTTAATTTTTTTTAAAAAATGTATTTTTATGTGTTTTTTACATTTTTTTATCCCAATATTTTTTTACAAAGGAAAAAGTAATATTAAACTCTATTTTTAAGAAATTATTGAATATTTATTCATAGAATTTGAAAGAAAATAGCATAAATATACAATCTTATAAGAAAAAATTGGGTAAAAAAGTGGAGAAAAATTTATTTTTTATTTTTTTAAAAAAATAAAAAAATGTTGGCGGGTTGGCGGGCTGGCCCGCCAACCCGCCATGCGGGCCACGGGTTGAGGGAGTGGCGGGCTGGCCCGCGCCAGCCCGCAACCCGTGGGCTGGCCCGCTTTACCGCCTCTGCAACAGGCACAGCTCATTGAATGGTTGCTGGGTGGTACAGCTGCCGTACACATTTCCACATGGGAACACAAGATAGAAGATCAACGACAAAGAAGCAAGTTCCTTCCTTTTTCTTCCTGGATGCCCGCTTTTGCGTGGCTGTTACTCTGAAAGTTGTTTATATTCTTTATTCGTTTTCACGTTAAACACTAGCAGCACTCAAAACCATGAGCCAGGACACTTCTATTTTTTAGAAAAATCAATCACCGACCTACTTCTTTTAAATTATAGTATTTTATTCTCGTTGTAGACTTGGACTAATTGACAATTCAGAAATCCTTACCTTCACATATAGTGCACTGGGTGGGTCTACATTTGTGGCCCACTATTTATTCATATTATGTCATTTCCATGCATAAAACTATCGCAACATCTACATCAGTATTTGCAACGATCAAGCAATCGGTGTTCACCCGCTTCATTCCCATTGGCTCTACCGCTGTTCTTTATATATATATATATATATATATTATAAATCTTTCTTTGCCCATATAAGCCAACGTCCATTTTTATGGTGTCAAGTGTCAAGCCCTTTTGTTTATGAAGGCCCTCCCTTGAATTTATTCCCATTGGTGGGGTCAGTGGCAAATCTTACATATTGATGAATAGTTTGGTCCTTCGTGCTTGCTTTTCTCGGCCAGTCTTCATCAGGTTTGGTTTTGCTGATGTATCTGCTTCTCACCTTCTGCAGCATTTGTGGTTCTAATTTTAGGGTATGGTAATCAGCAGCTTCTTGAGATATAGTTTGTCCATTATTATTGTTTCCCCATTTGATTTTGTTTATGTTTTAGGTGTGGAGGGGGGCTTATTTTAATCGAATTCGTAGTGATTTTTAAAGTGCTGATTATTAGAAAAATTTATCTGTAGTCTTGTCTTTTCCTCTCCAGATCAAATTCATCAAACAAACAACACACATTTTTGGCAAATTGCTGTGTGTAAGTGTTCTTGTGAAAGCGACCTTCACTGTCGTTGGCCTTCCATTCTAGTTGCTTTCAAGAATTTCTATTAATAAAATCATTGCTGTTTTGTGTGAAAGCCAATAGCGTTCAATTTCGTCGGCAAGGTTGGGTCTTGGATGTCTCACTGGTTATGTTCAATTTCTTCCTGTCAGGGTCCTATAAGAGGGATCTTCCTTCTATTGGGCGTTTTAAATTAATAATCCCAGTTTTTGTATTGTCATAATCAGAGAAGAGAGAAAAAAACCTCTTATTTAAATATTAACTGCCAAAATGGCTCCTATCAAGGGTCTGTTGCTGCTTCCATATTTAAGAGCTTCTGCTTTGATCCTCAGTTCATAACTGATTTTGGGTTCTGTCTGTTGTAAGCTTTTGACTTTGAAGACATGAAAGCGAGGAGAGGAAAACGCTCAGAGGTGTGTGCCTTTAACATGCTTTGTCAACAGTTTGTTAAAAAAAAATATCAGCTTTGTTGATACTTGTAAACTTTCTGACTTAATTTTATTTCAGGCCTTTTGGCCTTCCCTTGTGATGAAGAAATGGTTAAATATAAAGCCCAAGGTGTATGATTTTAGTGAAGATGAAGTTGATACTGAAACAGAGAGTGAAGACGATGGTAAGCTATCAGTTTTGTGACGTTTCTTTCTTACAGAAAAGTTTGATCCTTTTTCTATCCTCTTTTTTCATCCTTTTCCTCTTTTGTTCTTTATTTTTCACCCAGCTTACTCTGTCAAAGGTTCAAGAGTGCGCATACGTGAAGACAATCCACACAGAGAGCCAAAGATCCAATCAATATTCTCAAATCAAATATCAGGCAATACTTCATTCCCTTCCAACGGTCTGATCCTTTTCTGAAGTGAAACAAGAAGTCTATTTTCAAAAAACCTTCTGCCATTGCTTACTCGGCTTCTGATAGTTTTTAATAGCTGCTTATTATAATTTCAATACCATTCTATCGCCTTCGGGTAGACAATGAAAAATTGTGTTCTTGGCTGGTTTCAAACTTAGCCTACTTACACCTACCGCTCAGTTGTTACTGTGGAGCTGAAATTTATAAGAAGTTTCAGGAGTTGTTTGATAGGGGTGGTAGGATTATGTACAACTCTCAGATAGGTTTGTTTGCCAGATAAATATTCCAGTCAACCAGCTTGATTAATCCTCTTGTGAACTTCAAATTATTTGATGTTTGTAAGTTCTGATACCTGATGAGTTCGGTGTCTTACCATCTTCTGTATTTTGATTTTTGTTATTCAGATATACCTCCTAAGGTTTACAAGACAAGACACAGAAGAGGAAAATCTGAAACTCTGCGCGTTCAGTATATTGATACGAAGGAGATAAGGTTTGCTGGTGTACTCTGAATATGTTGATGTGTCAAACTATGGCTGTTAGTTTAAAAATATTGAATTAACGCATCCTCAAAACTGTTATATTACAGGGTAACTGTTGGGACTTGGAATGTTGCTGGAAGAGTTCCCAGTGAGGATCTTGAGATCGATGACTGGCTTTGTACTGATGAGCCTGCAGATATATACATTATTGGGTGAGTACTTTCTAAGAATTAATTGACTATTTTAATTTTTATATTTTACATCAATTTTGTTTCCCAGAATCAAGTTTATCTAGGTGTATGACAACATAACAAGTCACTCTCACTGATTGGTCTTCTTCTTAGCCATTTATATGATATCTCCTTGAATGATCAAAAGTTCATACTTTGAACGTGATCATAATACCCTGGATGCCTAGTTTACATTCTCATGGTTCATATGAGTTTATCTGATCTTTTAAAACCATAAACTTTTAATAGTGTTCTAGTATTCATTACAATTGGCTTGTGCAACAAGAATTCTGGAGTGCAAAATCAAGCCGTATTGGACTTGGATTCTCTCTAGTTGGACCTAGAGTCCAGTTAGAGAGAGAGAGAGAGAGAGAGAGAGGTTAGGTAACTTTCTCTCTTTCTTTTCCACCTATGCCCTTGTACACCTGGATAGAATCCTCCTCCTGATCGGTCTAAGTACTCATGAATTAATTATTTGTTAGGCTTATTAATGATAATTACCCTTCTTGTACTACCAACATCTTAGTTTGTTCTGCTTTCATTATCCCTGATGCTTCTGTAGTGGTTGTTTTACGTTAAATACTTTCATGCAATATGAGATGTCCAATCTTGTAAGGAAGAAATTAAACACTTCATGTGGATTTTGTTTCGCCAATGGCTTTTGATTTTGAGAAAAAACTAATCAGAATCACACGTCTAAAGAGAGTTGACCAGTCCAGACCTACCACGCATTTGTGCATAGACATAAGACATAGGTTGTAAGATGCTTCTAATAGATTACTAGGCTGAATTGGTTGTATAATTGGTTTTTCATAGAATCTCTATATTATTGGATTCCATACTAAACCTTCTTTCACAGTTTCCAAGAAGTAGTCCCTTTAAATGCTGGCAATGTACTGGGAGCAGAAGATAATACACCTATCGCGAAATGGGAGGGAATCATTCGAAGAACTCTGAACAAATCTTCTCAAACTCAAAGCAAAATCAAAAGCTACAGTGCCCCTCCTTCTCCAGTATTAAGGACTTCCTCAGCAGCTGATGTTCTAGCAGACAATATAGATTCTAATCCATTAGATTTGATGGGTGAGGAGTTTGTAGAAACCATAAAAAAAAATGAGTTGGAATATCATGAAATGAAAACGGTGATTGATATAGGAAAGGGTTTGCAATTGAGCAGAATATATGGCATCGATCTTCATACCAATCTTGACTGGCCTGAACGTCCATTAGATGTGTTCCCTCAAGTTGTTGATTCCAATGCAAAATTGCGGAGAGTACTAAGCAGCTCAGCTAGAATTGGCTTTAATTGGACGGAAAATACTTTAAAATATGGAAATGGGATTAAGCGTTCTCACCACAGTTATGGGAACCTAGGCTTGATCTGGAAAGAGGAGAAAGTGGTGCCTAGAGAAGTAATTGATTCCCATTCTGATGTATTTGACATATCTGATGATGAGGATGATAATAGTATCTTTGAGTTAGCAAAGAACCAAGAGGATGATGGATTAGGCTCCATGAAATCACGTCCGAAATATGTCCGGATTGTCAGCAAGCAGATGGTCGGGATATATGTATCAATTTGGGTACAAAGGAAGTTGAGAAGGCACATTAATAATTTGCAAGTTTCTCCAGTTGGAGTTGGTCTAATGGGCTACATGGGAAACAAGGTAATTGAGTTTAGCATTTAATATGGCATTGATCTAGCTGAGGCATATAAATATTGAATGGTTGTCAAGACATGGAAATCTATGTCAATTAGGCTGTCATAAAATTTTGTGTTCACTTAGTGATCACACTTGCTTATACCAATCTGAGTGAATGTAATAACAAATTTTTTCTTATGCAGGGGTCTGTTTCGGTAAGCATGTCTCTCTTTCAGTCACGACTGTGCTTTGTTTGTTCCCACCTGACTTCTGGCCAAAAGGATGGAGCTGAACATAGACGAAACTCTGATGTTAATGAAATTCTACGCCGCACCTGCTTCTCATCTGTTTTGGATATTGATCAACCACAAACAATCCCATCTCATGAGTAAGAACTATTTTACGATGAAAACAGTCATTTAGAATCTGGAATATGATCAGATGGAGATCTGATACTGTTAAAAACAAAATGTTCGGAATGAGCATTTTCAATCCAGATGTTATTAATTAACGGGTTGCTTTTTTTTTTTTTTATACAGTCAGATTTTCTGGTTCGGAGATTTGAATTATCGAATCAGTATGTTGGACGGTGATGTGAAAAAACTAGTGGCTTTGAAGAAGTGGGATGAGCTAATGAATAATGATCAGGTGAGAGTCATGAAACCCAATTCTGTGAAATATTGTAAAGCTGATTGATTAAGATATCTTAATTTTGAACCCACTAAATTTTTGTTCAAATTCTTCTCAAAGGGTCATGTGTCTGCCACTGCCCCCCAATCCTATTATTCTATATGCTTACAAGTTAAGCTAAACACAATTCTAACTCCTTTACCGTACATCTGCAGCTAAGCAAAGAAATGCGTTTTAGGCATGTATTTGATGGATGGAATGAGGGGTTGATAAACTTCCCTCCAACTTACAAGTATGAAATTAACTCTGACCGATATATTGGTGAGAACCCAAAAGAAGGAGAAAAGAGGAGATCTCCTGCATGGTAAGTGCAGCACTGGATTGCAATCCTGGGAATATATTATTGGCAAACATGATTTTTTTTAACAAGAATCAATTAAAAAAAAAGCTCTTTTGCATTTTATGCGCCTCTTTCATATATTTTCCCCATACAACACAAAATCACTTAAAATAAACTAATCTAAGCACCCACTTAACACTATGCAGGTGTGACCGAATATTGTGGATGGGAAAGGGAATAAAGCAACTTTCATATGATCGTGCAGACATAAGGATATCGGATCATCGACCGGTTAGTTCGATATTCTCAATTGAAGTTGAAATATTTGACCATCGAAAGCTTCAAAGGGCTATAAATGGCAACTGTGCGGCAGTGCATCCTGAACTCTTCATTGATGAAGGAGAGTTACTGTATTAGACGCCCATAGAAGAAGAAGAGGGACCTACAATCATATGATATCTGGGACGCTTATAATGCTTATGAACTGGACTTGAGATGTCAACATTGTTTTTGGGATTTTCTGCCTACTTTGGCATCAAGCATTTTGTGAGTTTGATAAACAAGGAGCCGTTGAGATAGTTATAACACAAAAAAAGGTACATAGTAATACATAGGACGATATGAACTCTTTTTTTCTTTGGTAGACAACGATTATGTTTTTTATCTAATCAGTTGTGTATCCTAATAATTCTTGTTTTGCCCCTTTGACCATGAACTTCAGGGTATGGTCTGCCTTCTGTAACATCATCAGACACATTTTCAATAAACTGACATATTTACACAATGAACAGCCACTAATGCTCCTCGGTGATTTCCTTCCTTTTACTTCATTCATTATGGATTGGATTCTCTGTTTTGAAATTAACCGTCATGAATTTTTATATTTAATATGGATTGGATTAAAAGAGGGGATTTCTTCTTTGTGTGTCTAATTAATCTTGGCGCGTTTTACATTTGCACATTGGATGCGCTAGGAGATTCGAGGAGTGAGGTAGCCACTAGCCACCCAACTTAGCAAGCTTAAAACCGTAGTGAATATTTATATTCACCGAAGCTCAGCTGATACAAAAGAAATAATTTATCTAACACTGACTTATAAGGAAACAATTAGGTCAAGTTGGTTGTATCAACCCTTGATCAAATAACAGCTGAGAAAATTCTCCGCACGAGTTTGGTTGGTAAGAAAACATGAGACCAACACACCAAACGGTAAAAAAAAAAAACACCCTTATCAGTTATGACTTATAAGAGCTTACTTGGCAAACGCATGTTTGAGTACAAAATCCTGTGACGTTCTCTTCCCCCGTAATCCGAGTGCAAGCAAGAACTCATAATTTCCTTCAATGGACCTTATGAGACTCTTAGTAATGGTGCTTACCATATTTTACAGCGCAATAACTCTGAACTGTGATGATGGCCCTCTTGTTTATGACTACTACAAGGAGACGTGCCCCTTGGCGGAAGATATTGTGAGACACAAAGTGGAGGTTGAAGTGTACAAAGATCCTCGTTTGGCAGCCTCGTTGCTTCGCTTACATTTCCACGATTGCTTCGTCATGGTAACAATCTCATCCAGACAGGGCCTAAGAGGGCAATGTTATAACTTGTAATACATTCAGTTGTGTTTTTTGTACCATAATTATTGTCTATTTTCTGAGAATTTTGTTGGAAAGCAGGGGTGTGATGCATCGGTACTTCTGGACAGCGTGGAAGGGATGACTAGTGAGAAAGAGGCAGTACCAAATCTGAATTCATTACGAGGATTTGAGGTTATAGACAAGATCAAGTATTTACTAGAACAGGAATGTCCTCTCACCGTTTCTTGTGCTGATATCCTCGCCATGGTTGCTCGTGATGCTGTTGTATCGGTACAGTGTTCTGCTCTCTCTCTCTCTCTCTCTATATATATATTTTTTTTCTTTTTTAATTGGAGGGTTATAATTCTGAGAGAAAATTCACCAAAAAGATTTAGAATTTCTTGACTTAAGTTGAATGGAAAGAAAAATACTTCATCTTTATGTGACACTGGTAAGTGGTGCTTGTTGAGAAGAAAGGAGGGCCAACATGGGAAGTGTTGCTGGGAAGGAAGGATTCTCTAGAGTCAAGCTTCAACGGAGCCAACCAGTTCATCCCTGCTCCAAATTCCTCTTTGGAAGCTCTCATTGACACATTCAAAACACAGGGCCTGGACATACATGACTTGGTAGCTCTATCAGGTACGTACGTACTGAATGAATATTTCCCTGAGAAAAAGGGTGAAAGTCTTTATTTTAACGAGCTAGAATGCAAAAAATGCTTATTAACTTCTCTCATATGGGCATCCATCATCATGAACTTTTCTTAAGCTTGAAAATATCTATAAACTTCTTTAAATGGAGCAAATGCTTAAGGCCCCGTTTGGTTTGATGGAATTTGGAGGTATGGATATGGAAATGGAATTGATTTCCATATCCATACATGTTTGGTATGATGGAATTGGCTTTCACATGGAAGCCAATTCCATCAAACTCATAGATTTTCATTTCCATATGAAAAGCTTGAATTTCCAATTCCATGTTGATAATTCCATCTAAAAATTTTTTAATTTGATTTAGGTAGTTTTAAAAGTTAAAAGAAAAAGATTTTTTAATTTAGAAGAGCTTTTAGGTCTTTTCATCTAAAAATCATACCTCATTTTCAGGACATACCAAACATACTTTTAAACCTCACATCCATATCCATTTCCACATCCATATCCATATCCATTTCCATATCCATCAAAATGAATTCTACATACCAAATGAGCCATAAATAATTCCGGAGTCATTTATTGTAAATCTCATATTCCATAAATTTATTCTAATTATTTCTCTTTTTCCATGACCCTTTATAATATATATTTATTATTAGAAAAAGAGAAATCATTAAAAAGTTTATAGAATATAAACATTTTTATTGGATATAGTATAAATAACGTAACATTTCAAGAGTATATAAGTATTTCTCATCCATGGTATCAAATGACACCTAGATAATAAAGTGAGACTCACCAAATTTAAAAGTCACGTGGCTTTGTCTCAGTTAACCTGATGGCATTTTTACCCAATTTGGATTAACTTACAGGTAATTTTGCATTTGAGAAAAGTTCGCAAGCATTTTTACCGCTTAACCCATAGTATCAATGACCTTAACCATGGAGTGGTGTGAGAGCTTCTCTATAAAAAAAGAGATTGAGTTCAATTGAAATCTTTCTTACTAATAAAATTTTAAACAAAAGCTTTTTATCATCCACCAATTTCTCCGAATTTCATTACACTAGAGAGAAAATATACTATTTTTTATCTTTTTAAAAAATAAAAATAAATAAGTTACTTAAATATAACAAAAATAAAAAAGATTAACCAATTAACTTCCTTAATGTCTAAAAAAATGTTTTGACGAGGCAGACAGTCTTAAATTGAATGGCATCATTTGATAACAGGCAGCCACACCATAGGAAGGGCAAGATGCACAAGCTTCCGACAGAGAATATATGAAACAAGACCTGAATATCATTATGGCTATGATCGTTACAGGCGCTATACCACCTTCAGAAGAATCCTACGGTCCATATGTCCTGTTACGGGAAGGGATCACAAGTTTGCACCCCTGGATTTTGAAACCCCGACCAAGTTTGATAATCATTACTACGTTAACATCCTCGAAGGAAACGGATTGTTAGGTTCTGATAATGTTTTGATCAGCCAGGATCACGAGGGTGTGATTACAGGTCAAGTGTGGGCTTATGCTTCAAACCAAAAGCTTTTCTTTGCTTCATTCGCCAAGTCTATGGTCAAGATGGGAAATATCAACGTCCTCACGGGACATCAGGGAGAGATCAGGAGGCATTGTAGGTTTACTAACACTCAACATGAGTAGCACATCAGATCTAATTTGTATTATTATTAAGTTCTGATATATCCTACTTGTTATTCTGAGATTCTTTGAAATGCTGAATTTCGTACACACGCATGTAATCCTGCTGCCAATTGAACTACGGAAAAATAAAGTTCAAGGCAGAAAGAGGAAAAAGAGAATGTCTAATAGTGGTAAAGAAGTGGGCATCAGTTCTCCAAGGTGATAAAGCATCAATGAAAGTTTCAGACGCAAATTACCCATTTTAAAAGATGAGATTCATCCCACGCCCATAGAGAAATTGAAACCAACAAAAAGGTGTTAACTTCAATAATCATCGTTCAAATCTAAGACCCAATTACACCCAAGATCTAGAATCTAAGACACGGTAAAAAAACTTGGGGGCGGGGTGAACGAAAGATGGGGCAAAGGAAGCGATCAGAACCTGTCGAGATTCATATTTACATCACACTAATATCAGTGGATTGACAGACTTATGAATTCCTATCTTCCTCTCGCAACCAAGCCCCAAGAGCTTTGAAATCATTGCCCCCAAAGCATTTAACCATTATATCAATGAAAGAAAAAGAACCAAAAAAAAAAAAACATCTTAGCGTGGGACAGGCTTGAGCTCAGAACTTCTTAGAGGATATTTGCGCCATCATCGACGAGCTCACAGGAGACCCGACTCCGGCACGGTTTGAACTTCATCACAGACTCAAGCTGTTTTTTCTCTTTCGCTTCGGAACAAGCCCTAACCATAATAAACCAAATCTACAAAGTTAAACATGCAAGAGTGAAGAATGTGGAAGGGAAGAGCAACAAGCAGTCGCCTAGCAAGGAGCGCGAGCATTAGTTGCGGGAAGAGCTGGCGGCAATTTATAGATATAAATTAGGGTTTTATAGCGCATAAATTAGTTCTCACTTCTTGGCCCACTCCGAACTACTGGGCTTAGGCCCATCGTTTCCCATCCATGGACCGATGCATCATACATTCTTTAAAAATATGTGCATAATCTATATTCTATAATCTCTATAAATAAATACTTATAAAAAACACATTATTCATACTTCGGATTAATTTACAGGAAAAATAATAAATAATGTTATAATTAATTTAAATTTTTAAAATTAAAGGAATGGATGCCGTAATTGCACAGAAAGCCTGAAGTGAATCATATTATTTTTGACTTATAAATAGTATATAAAATTTACAATATTGAAAAAGTACTCTAATGTGATTATCTTTTTTGATAGGGCCCGAAAAATAAAAATGTGGGCGACACCTCGGCACCGCCAGTTAGTTCTTACAATCCTAAATAGAGATATTGAAATGATTGTTCGATTACATTTTTTTTATTACAACTGAAATGATTTTGCAGTAAGTCATTGAAAATGATTTTTTCTGCTTCAACAATAGAGCTGTTAAAGCGTACCAGCTAACCAGCTATGGCTTGGTCCGCCAAGGGATCACCTTAAATATCCGTTTCTATATTGGTTGTGATTTCTCCTACTTAACCTGTCACTTTTTTTATTTTTTTTACTCATAATATTTTTTCAACTTAAACTTGAATTTTTTTCATTTTTTTAATACCTAAAATGAATATTCTTTTTTTTCATAAATTTAATTTATAAAAATACATTATAAAATATCTAATTCAAATTTTAAATAATACACTTTAATACATATAATACACTTTATAATATTGAATTTAAACTAAATATAAACTAATCAAATGATCAACAAACATTCAGTATTTAATTAAATTTACATTATGATCATAAGTTATTAACATATTTTCTATAAATCAATTTTAATTTTTTAAAAGTAAAGGTTTGCAGAGCATAGGTGCAAGTAAAAAAAATCCGCATTTAAATGTGTCAACTTTTGATCAAACCAACCAGTCATATGTTAACAAATTCAAACCGATGAGTTGAACCTACCAGCTCAAGTAACGGGCAATGAATTTGCATGATTGCATCAGCGAGATGCTGCCATGAACTGGTTGCCTTGCGTTTTCCCCCTTCTGTTTTTTACCCTTCTCCGGTGTCTTATTACGAGTATCTTATTTTTCACCTTGAATTCACATGCATTATACTAGCAGTCTCGTTTCTGAGAATCTCAGTTCGTTTAACTGGATTAGTTTCTTAACCTAGGACCCAAATTAAGGTGGTTTGTTCACTTCGCTGGGTTGGAAAAAAAAATATTTTAGAAAATAGATTTTCTCAAAAAGCTTGTCAACCCAAATTCTTTCCAAACCATAGATTAATATTTTTATTTTGAGAAGCTCAAAACAATCCATATTTAGTATCAACATATTACATAAAATGTGCACATCATGACCTCTCCAAACCCCCTTTTATTAGATTCAAACTTTTTGACCTTTCAACAATCAGTACGATAACTTCAAAGAAGACAAGCTATTAAATAAAATGTGCACATCATGGCCTCTCCAAACCCCCTTTTATTAGATTCCAACTTTTTGACCTTTCAACAATCAGTACGATAACTTGAAAGAAGACAACAGGGGCCAACTTGGGAGTAAAGCAGAAGACTTTAAAATTAAATAAGAAATTATTGATTAAATAAAATCATCTATCGCAAATAAGTAATCTCAGGCAGTCACTGAAAAATGCTACTGACAGAACTATCACCATGGATACGCCAAATAGTTTCACCCAACAGGTTTGCTACTGAAAGAATAGTTAACTGGGAGAAGTAGTTCTTGTCTGCAACTGGAAGCGTGTTTGTGACAATCACCTCCTGAAACAAGCCACTCGACAGCCTCTCGACCGCAGGAGGGCTGTGATTAAAATGATACAACACAAAAAAAACATGAATACTGCTGATTCAGAAACAAACGTAATACTCTTGACATGAATGCAACTAGCAACACCTAGAATGAATCAATGAACACGTTTCAAGAGTTAGGCTGTGAGAATTCATCCCAAAAAAAAACAAGAAGTTAGGCTGTGATAATATGAAATACACTCTGCTTTTTTGTATTATATCAGCTATATTGTACGTGAGAGGCCACGAGTTTGATTCCACTTGTAACCTCAAACTGTTAGCGTCTAGCTTTCTAAAACAAAAAACAAAAGAACAGCACAAAAATATATAATGGAGCGAACAAAGATACCTGAAAACAGCATGAGTGCAGCATGCATACACTTCCCTGGCTCCCTCCTCATGTAATAGTGCTGCGCCTTTAGCTATGGTCCCTGATGTCCATCACAGTAACAATTAAAGTACATGTCAATAAATGCCAAAGAATCACAATAGCATCATGCTTCCTTGAGCAGCAAAGAGGAAACATCATAAATGCCTCTCAAGCAGGAAAGCCAAGTTACATTACACATGCTACATTCCATTTTAATTACACATATGTTTATTTATCAAGAGCTTGGTCTCTGAAATTAATTCGACAATGCATGAAACCAGATTCCTCACCTGCAGTATCAATCATGTCATCCACCATAACTGCAACTTTTCCTTTTACATCACCAATCAGATTCATCACCTGCATGTCAAGCAAAGCATAAGAGAAACAATAACATAAAAAAATGGAAGAGAAATAAAACACCAGTACAAAGCAGTATCTTTAACATAGAAGAGGGGGTTGTAATCATTCTCCAACATAACACAGCTAATACATGAATGCCTACATATCTAACACCAAAGTTTCAATTGTGTCTTTAGAAATTGTGAAAGGAAAAAAAATGTTAGAAGGTTAGAACCCACAGAATTTTCAGGTCATTACCTCAGCTAAGTTGTGTCCATGACGCCTTTTGTCTACAATGGCCAAGGGTGCATCAGATAACTTTTTTGCAAAAGCACGCGCCCTAGCAACACCGCCAACATCAGGTGAAACCACGACCAAGTCATTAGAATTTATCATCTTGCTGGCTAGATAATCAAGAATGACAGGCTAGTGGACACCAAAATGAAAGTATTAGTAAATTTGTCATAGTGAAGAGATTAACTACAAGTCTACAATCATTCAGATTCACGTACTTGACATTGTACGTGATCCACAGGAATATCAAAGTAACCCATAGACTGCC
>JANTPZ010114004.1:0-10534 GCA_025593235.1 Vachellia pachyceras
ATTTAAATATAGTTATGTTTAATAAATTATTTTAATATTTATTTATGTTTGATGAATTATTCTATCATATAGTGAAAGCGAAGTGAGTACTGAGTAGTGGAGAAGGAAAATTCCATATAATTTTGTTGATAGTCAATATTTCCTATATATCAATATTTCTCTTATCACTATATATCTGTACTGAATGAATACAATATTTTACTTACTGTTCAAAAAAAGAATGTAATTTTAGCTTTAGTTATAATATTGCTTTATATCATAACAATAAATGAAGCATCAGGCAATAATTTATATACATATTTTTATCTTTTATGATAATATTTAGATACAATATTCGTTTAAATTATTGCGTTATTATTTTTAAAATATTTTGGTTGAAAGAATTATGCGCATGGTTGGTAAGGGGGTTTATTTTCATTTGAGGTCAAAATATTGGGGGATAAAGAAGCTTTGACTTTTCTACCGGAGAAAAGTTTTCCAATTAATCCAAACACCTTTGGAAATTATAATAGGATGGACCATGAAGCCTCCACACAAATTTTCCGTAATGCACTTCTTTTTTACAAGAAGTAACAGTGTGTCTAAAAAACTATAATGTCAGTTGTCATGAAATTAAAAAAAATGAGTCTATTATAAGAAATAATATAAATTTTTAATAAGGATAAATAATAAAATTCATTTAAATCAATTACAAGAAAAAAATTCATTTAAATCATTCAATTATTATAAAAGAGTTTGATGATAGAGGAACAAGTGACGTACGACCATGATATCCATGTTATCTAAAAAGAGTATAAGCAAGTCCAAGATCTTGACATCAAAGGCCCCACAGCTAGAAGTCCAAGGAATAGTGTTATTTTCCACAAGCTAGAGATTAGATTACATCTAAACTTCAATTTGCAACATTAAAAGCATGAACACGTGGCAAAACATAAAGGTCCATAGAATTAGTGTAACGTAAGTTAGAAGCCTAGAAAAGATGGTGTAGAAAGCCCATGTGTGGTCTATGTTGAAGATTTCATTTAAAAACTATGTGACAATGTGCTTTGATTGAGAGGCATAAGTGACGTCCAAGAGCATTCAAGAAACATCTAGAAACCATTATTATGTATTAATTTTGATGTAATTTATTTCTTTAAGTTTCATTTTTTTATTTCTTTGGCCAAAGATTGTTTTAGAAAATCTTGTCTTAGCTTCCTATTTTTAGGGTTTAGATTTTTTTTCTTTCAACTTTAAGCATTTTCTTAGTTTCTTTGGACTTGAATGTTGCCAACAACCAATCGGTTAATCATTATAAAGACATCATTATAGCATTAATGCTTAGATTTTTTATTCTAGAGGATTCTATGGTAGTTTATATATTACCTACGTTTGTAAACTTCATTTAGAAAAGAATTGAATGAATAAAAACTTGGTTTCTTTGTAGAATTGTATAATCTTATATGAGCTTTGCTTGAATCCTTGTGAGAATACTTAGACAATATCAAAGAAGTGATTAAACTTAAGGTGTTTTTACTATTTGGGCTGTAAGCTACAGGTTTTGATCCTCAAAGATACATCTACCCTATCCGTTCTGACCGTTGTATAATTTAAACGACAGTGAATTTGCGACAAAATTATCTTTTATCACAAGCAGTATGGTTGTTTTATATTCCATCACTAATCCGTTATCAGTAATTTAAACTATTACTATACTAATAACAATTTAAATGATATACTTATTTTTATTTAAAAATAAAAATATTTTTTAACAACTTATATAATGAAATATAAAAAATAATTTATTAATATAAATATAATATTGAATAGATGTCTCTAGAGTCATTATAAAATATTTATTTAATAATTGTTTTAAGAATAAGGAAAATACAAGAGACATTTGGGATGAAGGAAAGGAGATGAGTAAGAGGACAAGAAAGAATTGAGGAGGAAAGAGAGAGTGATTATTCTTATTCATATATGTTTGCACAATGCGTATTAAAAAGCCTCTATTAAAAAGCCTCCAACTTCAAGCAAAAGTTACTCAAAATGAATTTCTATGAGTGTATAATATGTAATATTTGAATCATGAAATAAAAGCTCCTAAAATCCATTCTTAAGAGATGTCATGGAATGGAAGATGTTAAATGTCAAGGGTTGACAGAAGTTCCAATAAGATATAAAATGATTCAAATCTTTGTGACGTATTTAAGATAACATACAATATCAGTTATTGGATTAAATACTTATTTAATATATCTCAATATCTATGGATAAGAGTAAATTAATTTCAGAATTAATTTACATATTATATTTGATTGAGTATCAAATCGAATAATCCGATCCATCAAGGGTGGATCTGGACTCAAATTCTAATGCTCATCATGCACAATAGTTTAGAATCATACATTCTGGCTCAAGGGAATCCCACTGCCATAAGTTGCTCCTTGCTTTGAAAGGAAGGTATGATGACTATACATATCCAGGCCTCATAATGATCTTTTAGATAACAAAATATCTGTTGATATGCTATGGCAAATTACAAGTCTCATAGGTTTGAAATGTTTGAACTTGTCGAACAACCTTTTGCGTGGTGAAATTTGTTGATACCTTATTTTGATGATAACAAAAATTGTGTTAAAAGATTATAAAATGAGTTTTTGAATCACAAGTTTTAAGTATTGAATCAGTGCTTCTTGAAAATACTCGAGTGTTTTGTCAAAGTGTTGACAGCACTCGAGCAGTGGAATTCAACACTCGAGTGCTGCATGTTTTGAACTTAAGAAATTTGAGCACTTCCAACTAACACTTCAAGTATTGACATGAAGTATTGTCAATACTCGAGTGTTGGAAAATGGCACTCGAGCACTGAGCTTTGAAAATGAGTTTTTAAACTATACTCTGAGTGTATACTGCAAGTATTGGCTGACAGCAGAGCCAATGCTCGAGCACTAGGTTTCCAGTGCTCGAGCATTGATGTTTTAGAAAGCATTCCAAGTTAACACTTCAAGTATTGGCTGAAAGTATTGCCAATACTCTAGTGATGAAATTCAGCACTCGAGTGTTGACCATTTTTATCAACATTGTCAAGCAACACTTCCAGCATTGGCTGACAGCACAGCCAACACTCGAGTGCTACTTTTGCAACACTCGAGTGTTGACACTTTTGACAGTGCTGTCAAGTAACACTCCAAGTGAAAGCCTCCAGCAGAGACAACACTCGAGCACAGATTTCCAGCACTCGAGTGTTGTGACTTTTCACTTAGCACTGGAAGCCAACACTGCAAGTATTGTCTGCTAGCACTATCAACACTCGAGCACCAGCTTTCCATCACTCGAGTGTCGAGCTGAAAATTTTCACTGTTCATCAACACTTCATCTCAACACTTCCAGTATTCACTTCCAGCAATACTAGCACTCGAGTGTCACTTTCTCATCACTCGAGTATTGTGATTGGTCAAAGTTATTTTTCATCACTTGCACAGAATACTCGAGTATTCCTAGAAAGTGTTAATCAACACTCAAGCACTAAAAATCATCACTCGAGTATTTGACTCTTTTCAGAACACTTCCACACAACACTCGAGCATTGCATCAAAGCATTGAACTTTTCTTTGAAATATTTTGAGCAAACACTCGAGTATAAAAACTTTACACTCGAGCACTATCTCTCTCTCTCTGACAGCTTTGAGTCTAACACACACCATACCTATGCTTTACACCTACTTTCCTTATTTTTGTAACGACATTTTTGAATTCTAACTGCTCCCATAAATGCAGCAGATTGAAACATTAAATAGGAAAGGAAGCAAAGGCATGGTTCATGACTCGGAGATTTTAACGTTCTTCTGCAACTTCAACCTCGGCTGACTCAAAGGCATTAAATGCCATTAATGCAGAAGCAATTGGTCGTTGATGAGAATAACGGCTATTGAATGCAGTCTAACGAACAAATCATCAAGATTCAACTATAAAAGGACCAGCATTCATTACAAAGACAAGAGGAACTACACCGAGCATTTAAAAGTCTACTACGCTTTCTCTGTAACTTTTCATTTACTCATTCTGAGCTTCATTATTAGCCATCTACTCTTTTGAGAGAGATATTTAAGGCTGAAACACTTTGTAAAATTGTGTGATTCTCAAGGAAAGGGCCTTGAGTAAATTTGGGTAAACGTGAGTTAGGAAATAGAGAGTGTCATACTCTGTTTTAGTGAAAAGAGAAAGGGGGAGTGACTCCCAAATTGTAAAGGCTTGAGAAGCCTTATCTGTTGCTGATAGTGGATTTGGAAATCTCGGGGGTGCCCTGAGGACTGGACGTAGGTCAAGGAGACCGAACCAGGATAAATTCTTCGTGCTCATACTTCCTTCTCCCTCAGTGTCTTTAATTTCTATTTCTGAGAAATTTACGTTGTGTTAAATTTTTATTTTAGACCAATTTACCCTCCCTCTTGGTCAAATCCTATTCTAACATTTGGTATCAGAGCAGGTCTCTTATGTAAAGAACTTAGCAGTAGAATGAGACGCTCCATGCATGTTCGCTTCATGGTTGGCAGCCTTTTTAGACATGGTTGCCCCTTCCATGTCCGATCAGTATCTATATATATGAGACATCCTGGTCGAGCAGTGAACAAACACATGATTTTCCTCTTCCCGACCTCCTTCTCTGTCTCTTCAGTTATGCTAATTTACTTATTTCCACTTGTTCTCGTTTCCCTGTCATCACGCAGGAAGGATTCAATTTATTTTGGAGAGTGCCACTTCCTAAATCCAGAGAGGGTGCGGAATATCTCTTAAGGACAGTGTCCTTAAATGCGATCAATTTTGTCTATGGTGTTATTCTTGTTGTCTGTTCGTGAAATTTACAACACACTTTAACTTTCAACCACCGGCTTTGCCCTCCAGCCAAAGGAATTCAACACCCTCACAGCCTCTACCAGCTGCTTTGTGGGGCTGCACCCTCTACTCTTTGGACTCCAGTGGCAAGTTTTCCTACATGAACAGGGACTACGGATCTTCCTGTGATGATAGTAGAGCAGTACCCATAGGCCATTAGGAGTTATCCTATGTGTGTGGTAGGTTAAAAGAGTTAAGTGAAAGTTAGGCCTCGCGTACACAACAGCAGGCCATTATGAGGCAAACACAATTGAAAACTGATGATTTAAAATCCTAAATAAAATTTTCTTATCATGGAAATTATTTTTTTCTTACATGGAAAAGCTTATTCTGTCAACAGAAAAATTCAGAACCCTTCATTCCTAGATTTTGACCTTTGCCAACGGTAAAATGCGCATGATGAAATGCTCCATGCATGTTCGCTTCGTGGTTGATGGTGTCTCCTAACACATGAGATTTTCCTCTTCCCAACCTATTCCTTCCATGTCCGATCAATCTCTATATATATGATGCATCCTGGTTGAGCAATATTGAACACATATGATTTTCCTCTTTCCGACCTCTCCCTCTCTCTGTCTCTTATATTCTGCTAATTTACTTATTTCCACCAGTTCTAGTTTCCCTGTCATCACGTAGGAAGGATTCATTTTATCTTAGGAAGTGCCGCTTCCTAAATCAAGAGGGGTTGCAAAATATCTTTTAATGACAATGCCCTTATATACGACTCGATTCTATGTATGGTGTTGTTCCTATTGTATGTTCGTGAAATTTACAACACTCTTTGTGCCTGTTTGGGAAGCCATTTTCTCCAACGGGCACGCTTGCCAAGAAAAAAACCATCTCAAAATTTATAAAAACCATCTCGAAATCCATAAAAACCATCTTGAAATCCGTAAAACCATCTCGAAATCCACAAAATGCCTCGGAATCTGTAAACTCCATTTTCCTAACGGAGTTCCCAAACACACACTTTAACTTTCAACCACCAGCTTTGCCCTCCAGCCAAGGGAATCCAACACCCTCACAGCCCCCATCGGCTGGTCGGGCCACCTGTGGGGCCATACCCTTTACTCTTGGGACTCCAGTGGTAGTTTTCCTGTATGAACAGGGACTGCAGATCATCCTGTGATGATAGTGGAGTGGTAGGGTAGGAAACTACATGTTTTGTTGACAGGGTGTGAGGTGGATCTGACTGGGGCAATCAATCCATCTTGAAACAACTTGGGTTGAAGAAGATGGAGAGGAAATAGTACCAGATTTTGTCACCTTCTCTCCTCTTCCACTAACGTGGAAGTTTTTTCTTTAAAAAATCGGCTAGATGTTAATGGATGAGTTAGTGGCAAGTTAACCTTGGATATGATTACACCAAATTTAAAATTTGAGGGACAAACTGACACAAAAAAAAAATACTATATTACTAGATTTACCTGAGAAATAAGATCATGGTGATGGATCCTACTTTACTTTATACACACACATACCTCTCCTTTTTCCTTTCTTACCCATGCATCTGAACAATTTGTGAAAAATAAGAAAATATGCCGAGTGAATCTGACTGTATACGTGTTTATTGTATCCCAGAAGTGATATACAAGAGCATACTTGAAAAGCAAAACCCTAGCAATGAAGAGGCGTGGAGGATATAAAGAAAAAGGGGTTTATCTTGTACTTGCGCGAGAGAATAAACTTTTTATAAGCATGCACACATACACATCCACACACATATTTGTAGTGAGAGAATCGTAGTATACACAAGAGGGACGACACATGTATGCTTCTCCCAAGAAAAAGTCACGCCTTCTTTTGCTAAGTGCTATGTATTGGACGAGGGAGCCATCATGATAAGTGCTCATGTGCTTCCCCTTCATTACTTTTTATTGGAGAAAAACGTGTGTGTGTGTGTAAGGACCACCAACCAAGGAATGAATCGCAAAATAACTTAATTCATATGAGCTGTTTAAAGGCTATACTGAAATTCTGTTTTACTTCGATGTCATCATTGAAATTAATCTTTGCTGCCTTAATTGATGTTATGGAATCTTTGAAACTTTATGGTGTTTAGGCCATTCTGATTTAGGAGTACCACTTGAGTCCTTATTATAAGTAGAAGAAATGTTTAGCTGTAAGTAAAAGTCCACTTCTAGGATTATTAATTATTGTTTTCCAATTTAAGACTCGTTTGGAAGCTATTTTTCAAACATGGATTTTGTTCAAATACTCATATTTTTTTTTCAAAATTTAGATTTTGTAACAGAACCTAAGTTTGAAATATATGTTTTGAAAAAAAACTATTTTCTTATCAAATCACACATTCTCATAACAAATTTCTCTTTCCTCTTTTTTTCTCTTTCCTACTTATTTTTTACATCAGTATCCGTAACAGCTATTCTTATCTCAAACACAATCACCTTTTCAAAACATAAGTTTTGCCTTGGAATCCATAAAAGATAGTTTCCTAAATTTTATTCTTCACAACCTAGATTTTTTTTTAAACTTTGTAAAAGCTATTATCCACCGGACTTCCAAACAAGCCTTTAATCATTATATAATCCTTGTTGAAAAAAGGAAACCACTAGAGAGAAGTAAAAATGATTTGTAAATGCAGAGGGAGAAGTAACGTTCATATTTATCAATCCAAGACATATTTAATTATTTAACTATAGAATTAGTTGAAACGCGGTCTTATAATAGAGACCAGCTAGAGTGATATTACTTAATTAGGATTTGCGTTTGAGGGTATTTCGTTTTTCTCTCCTTCACCCTTTCACTTGCATGAGACCTTTTAAACCTTTTTTTATTAAAAGAAAGAAAAGAAATCATTATCAAATAGCAGCACCAGTAAAAGCAGCAGCATTTTCCGTAGTTGACATTAAATAGTATTGAACAGTAAGCAAAGTTGATCGTTTTCGATGGTTTCTGAACGTATATGATTCACTGATGATTGACACCTGACAAAGCCCCTTGATGGAATTGGAGCCACCACCAAAAGGAACACTAGATGATCAAGGATTAGTATTAATTAATATTAGAATATCAAGTATTAAAAAGAAAAGCTCTAAGATCCATCAAATCTTGTTGGTGTAAGCAATCTTGTTCACGTGGGTTTAGCCAATAAAAGTCCCAAGGCTGAGACAATACCCTCAAACTTTATAACCAATCCATTCGTCCATGTCATACTCATGTATCATCTTCCATATGCCTCACTCTCTCACATGTGTGCCTGCTCCCCAAATTATTTATGTTATTTATTGAATTTAATTTTGAAAAATGCTCCTATAATTAAAGAATAGTTATCAACTCATTAAATATATATGCCAACCTTAACCTTTAGTTAATATAATAAGCGGTCTCACCCTGAAAATAGAAGAACACAAATTTGAATCTTAAAAAGTGTTGTTGGAAGAGGGGAAACATATGTACGCTATAAGTTTTGAAAGTGATTAGTCTCATATCTAAAGTGACTTGAGAACACCATTGATACATGGCTCACCAAAAAAATCTATCAACTTAGCCCTTGTTCAAATCTATCTTACTACTCATCAATGTCTACCATCAATAAATAAGATTGTAATTAAAAAATGGTAATTAATAACTTCCATGTCCATGTGACTGTGTATTATGGATTAGGAATTTCTCTCTGAAAATGACTTATATTTTAAAGAGTAAACTATAGTATATTCTCAACCTCTCATCAAATCAAACACATCCCTCTTGATCACTTATGGTCTGGAAGAAGGAGCAAGTCTTCCTCTATTTCTGTTTTAATTATATATTTGGAAAATTTACCATCAGATCTCAAATAAATGAAATTAATAAGCAAAAGGTCTTAAACATTGGTAAAATTACCATCAGGTCTCAGCAGTAGCTGATCCGATTGTCATTAACAACCTTACCATCAATTAATAACAATTGGACCAGGTACTGTTAAGACCTGATAGTAATTTTACCAATCTTTATAACATTTTGTTCATTAATTGAGTTATTTGTGATCTGACGGTAAATTTCCCTATATATTTTTTTCAATTATTGTTGGTGCCAGTAAGTTGGATTTCAATTAATTTTATTATTTAATACAAGGAAATTATTTGGGAGGTGAGGGGGTTATGACATTTGTAATTCTCTGATTTGGAAACTCATAGGAAACAGTAGACACAAATGTCTGCTCGACACGTCGAGATACTTTGGCTTGTTTGATGTTGTTCTGACTTCTGACCACTTGTCCTAGCTGCTTTACAACTCCAACATAACAGTATTTAAACTGCAAGTTGCATGCTCCCAACCTAATTAAGAAAACTTAAAACATTTTATTAATTAGCTTCATAATTCAGAGATGAAAATAGAATATAAATCCATCATCAGCTTCTAGAAACTTTTAGACAATCCACATTCACTTTACACACACGCACATAATCTACATGATTACTATTTGGCAAGGTTTATAAATTTTTTCGTAAAATGAGATAATTTCCTTTACATATTTACCTTGACTAACGTAAAAGATATTATCCACTGTGTTCACAATCAAATCTAATTTCATTTTTACCAAAAGTTAGAATTCCATCATGTCAGTAAATATTTTTGGTAAAAGTGCAAAAGAACCACTACACATGCATCAAGTTGAAAGATTTACTATAAGTTATGCTTTTACTCATTTATAATTTTTAAAATTAAAAGTTTGGGGGTTTATAATTAACTTTTAGAGTTGAAGTCTTAAAGACAATTGATATCTTCATTTTTCAGAGAACATATTATATCATAATAATTAATATTGAGCTCTTGCATCAGCCGCTTATGAAAATACCAATAAATAGATCGATTAAATAATTATTATCTTCATTATATAGTATTCAAAATTCAATTGGATTATAAAGTATTCTTTCCATCAACTTTATTATTGTTCAAACTATGATATAAAGTGATAGGATTCTATTCTGGCACTAATGTTAAAAAAATTCCATAATGAGAGACATTTGAAGCAGAAGTCATAATAAAAAAAACACTAGTATTTCCATTACCAATATATATATATATATAGACATATGTGATTTGTATAATATACCTAATTTGTAACGTGTCAGAGAATCATACGGCTGACGGCGCCATCATGTTGATTAAACCATTTTCATGTTCTTCAATCCAACCTTTTTCTTCTTATACAACGCTCCCCCCCCCCCCCAAAAAAAACAAACAAAACCACGAAGAGAAAGGAAAACAATGAAAAGGCACAACCAGCAGCAACCTCTTGCTTTGGCTCTGTAACACAAACAAATAAGAATCTCGTTTTGTCCCAAGAATTTTATATCTGTACACTGAACTTTTTGTATGCGTGCTTGTGAGTACCCTCTTGCGTTGTATTATTATTCTCTCTATGCACAGAGCTCATCTCTGAGAGAGAGGGAATCTTGCAGAAACCCTAGGTGAATACTAGATAGAGAGAGGTTGAGAGAGGCAATACTATGGGAAGAGGGAAGATTGAGATCCGAAGGATCGACAATTCAACGAGCAGGCAAGTGACTTTCTCAAAGAGAAGAAAGGGATTGATCAAGAAGGCCAAGGAGCTAACAATCCTGTGCGATGCACAAGTTGGACTCATCATATTCTCCAGCACTGGCAAGCTTTATGAATATGCAAACACCAGGTTTGTTCCATCTCCATCATC
>JANTPZ010114014.1:0-16484 GCA_025593235.1 Vachellia pachyceras
AGAACCTGATATAACATCGCCTGTGTAGCTGTAGATGCTTCTACTTGCCATAAGAGTCCAGGTCCTTGCGGAGTTTTCCCGCAACGGTGATGCATTTGCGAACACCGTCTCCACCACAGAAGTTAACTCTTGGATTAAGATACAGAAACGTTCATCTCGAGGAATGAATCTGCATGATCAGTATCAATAAATTAATTAACAATCGAATTGGATTGGGAAATTATGGCGGCGGCAATGAGGTGTTTATGAAGTATTGGTGAAGCCAAGGAGAGAAGAAAGAAAGGAAGCTTTCATAACGGCGGCAGCCGTCGCTGAAGCCCCCGCCATGGCCATAGGGCAAGGAAGAAAGGGCCGGGGAAGTTAAGGTTAGTAACACGTGAAGGAAGATTACATACCTCAAGAGATTAGCCATTGGTGAAGAAGGTTACGTATTGATATCTGGTAGGTTGTTCGTCTTCCTTCTCTTCCTCAGGGAAAAGTGTATCGGCAATAAGGAACAAGTTATGGTCTTATAAAGCTTGATCGTTCCACTTTCAGGCCTTTGTCATCTCTCTTTCCTCGTCAGATTCTGCTTTAAGGACCATCCTTTTGTTTCTTCTCTCCCTCGCACATACTTACATATATATATATATATATCTCTCTACTATCATTAAATGATAGATATATATATCTATCATTTTCAGGGGACACATGTTACACAAAAATGATAGATATATATATATATCATTTATATATCTATCATTTTCAGGGGACACACGTTAGACGCATTTGAGGTTTTATCCTAGTTATATCTATTAATTCAAATGAACCCCACCCGGGGGCCAACACACACACACACACTCTTGTATATTCTCCAGCTTGTCCTAGTTATATCTATTAGACGTAACAAGCTATTCTTTTTCTTTTACTGCATGATATACATCATGATATTTTGATGTGCTCTTCTGTGTGTTTCAATCATTAAGAAATTAGTTTTTGCACAATTAATTTACTACTTCTTCAAAAAAAAAATATTTTTTGAAATAAGTAATTTTCTTAACTTAACGCATTCTTTGAATTTAAAACAAAGGGTCCGTTTGGCAAATCGGTAGAGAAGTACTTATGGGCTTATTCACAGAAGCCGAGGCAAATATGTGGATGAGATTGTCTCATTTTACGAAAAAACACTGCTGACAAGCTTATGGCTACAAGCCAAGTGTTGCCAAACAAGCACAAAATCACAAATATATACTAAAATCTTGAAATCATTAAATAATAATTACCTTTTTGTTACCTTAACCCTTTTTTCGTTAGAAGTTAAAGGATATTTTTCATTTACCAAAATAATAAAGGATAGTTTTCACCTCGATCATTTCATCTGGGGCAGCGATGGTCATAGGAATAGATCCTTGCATCTTAGATTGCCGTCCCAAACAGGTACCACGTGCCAGGTACAAATATCTGCCACATGTCATTTGCTTTATTTGTTTAGTGATTTTTTAATTACTCAAGAATCTTCAGTAGCTGAATAACCCACCTGTTAAATGCCCGCTAGTCTGTGAGAACTGAGAGCAGTGAAACTATTAGATTAGAATTAGATAGGGTTTGGTGTATAATTAAATTCCCAATCACAACCTTATTTGACATTTTCTTACAAAATCAATAATAACCACATGAGACTATTTTGAAGCAGTGAGAAGAATGGCCAAAAAAATAAACTGTTTAAAATATATAAATTAAGATAGAATTCCTCCCATATATTTATTTCGTATATTATACCTATATACAAATCCAATTCTAATATGGGGCAGGGAACATACTTTTTCTGTATACTTCCAATTTTTCTGGCCTACGCGCAACAAAATTCACTACCTGGTTTTCTTTATCAAAAGAAAAGTAGTCACCACGATTACAGGAAAATAACTAATATTTTTATGATCATTATCTGAATACAAAATTTCATTTAATTGTCAAAACTAGCTTTTGACTCCCATTTTCAACTAACTTACGTATAACAAAATTATTAATTTTAATTTGAGAGAGTGTTGTGGGTGATCGTGCATTTATTTATACTATAAATTAATAAGACAAAATGTAAATATATTTATTTGGTTAATTACATTACTAACCTATGTTGCGTTTTATGAATTGATATTTTCTTTTAAAAATATCAATAGATTGAACGAATGTGAGGGCGCAGTAGGCGTGCCGTCTTTTGAAAAACGAAAGGTTAGGCAAATGAATCGTGGCCGTCATCCTAGCTGATAAAACACATATTTTGGATATTCAAATTAAAATCCTGACATCAAAACGTGTGTGTATAATGAACGGAATACAACCGATTCTCTGTATGTTAACTTGATGTGATGGTCTCAATTAATTTTTTAAGAAGTTTGAAGTATGTTAACGTGATGTGATGGTCTCACAACCCATCTTAAATTCTTCCCTTCCCACTTTGAACTTTTGTTTTTTTTTTTCCTTTTTTCATTTTCCAATCTCTTCATCTTTTCTTTCATTTTTCCAACTCTCTTCAGACTGGTTAACATTCCAAACTTTCGGCCAACAACTCTCCATTTTCACACTATTACAAAAAGGTGCTTTTTACGCCATATTTTTAACCTAATTGGCACCCTTTCCCAGAGGGCGTGTATATGAAGGGAGTAGAAAGTTAGGGCCTACAACGCCCTATATCGTGAAAGGCGCCGTAGGCCTATATTTGAAGATAGGGCGCTGTAGGTCTAGCATACGGCGCCCTATATTTCAATATAGGCTGCATATGAATATTTAAAAAAAATGTTATGCTCAATTTTATTTAACTCATTTACTACATCTGATTTAGATTGTAATAGGTGATTCCATTTTGTACACCAGATCAAGTCTGGACATAATAAACACATATCAGAGTTAAAAACAAAAGTCGTTGTCTCATTTACTGAGGAAAGGTGCATTTGTGGCAAAGAAACACAATTCACCAATCTAATTGACCCTATAAAAGTCAACATCAAGAGTTAGAACTATATGAATACCTTGAATACAAAAGCATTATTTACAAGTTAAGAAGACGTCTAGCCAACAAATTTCGGATCAAATCAATGTCAGCAGCTAAGTAAGCATCGTCATTGTAAAAAATCTACAAATTTAAAAACAATTAGACCAATTCAAAATCATCAAACTAAATGATTAACTCATCAATATTTGATAGATTACGTATTACATCTTCTAAATCTCTAGTCGATCCACTCTGAATAATACTATACATGTAACTGATGACATAATATCCGCACTCAGTATTGCCTAATTGTCGAGGGCACTAAAGATAAAAAACATATTGTTAAAATGTATAAAGGGATAAAACGACTTTCAATGAAATAACTTAAAGTCAAAGTACTTACTTTTGGATAAAACCAATATGTGGTTCTATGTCTAATTTCACGTTTACCGCCCATAAATCGGTATGTCTTGAGTGCGTTGCGATTGAATTGACAATCATTACATATGAAGACAATATATTGAAACATCTTTAACAGCAATAATTTACAAATGCAAAAATACGTATCAAAGACGTATTTTTGGTGGTCCCCTGCCTTTCTGCCAGCCAACGGATCAAACCAATACACAGTATTCACAAGAGGGCAGATAACACAAAGAATCCAATGATGACTACAACAATACATAAATGAAAAATGAAGTTAGCAAAACAAGTTAATTATTACCAATTTGGCTAAATGTGTTAAAGGGATAACTATAATTCCATACCTTTCAATTATTGGTGCTAGGTAATACAGCTTTGGATTAATGTCTGCTCTTATTGTGTTCCCAACGTAATACACTCTTTGTTCTAGAGAATTATAACTCTTTGTTGTATTCACAGGATATATAAATCCATACAAATCATCTCTAGAAACGTCAACGCAAATATTGTGGAAGGTTCTATTAAAGAGTTAAATAATAAAGGTAATAGTGAATTGTATAAAACCTAAAAAATGACATCATTAATTGAAGATAGAAATATAAAAAACATACAAGATTGCAAACTGAAGCCATGCTATACCTAGGTCCTCCAGCGATAGGAATTGTTTCACATCATCCTTGTCGATAATGAATTCATACATTAGACCACTACCCACAATCCCATCAAGCATCCGCATGGTTATAGGTGTACATTTTTCTTGTAGCTGCTGCAGCCATGATAAGGAAGGAAATTTTGTAGCTTCTTCTAGGTCCTAGTAAAGTAGAGAATACATATTATAAATATAATACTGAAGAAAAATCAAGTAAGATCATAAGGTGGCTACTAACCTCATAAGGTGTTGTAGGTGTAGAAATGAAATTTTTCGGCTAAAGAATGAAACAACCCTTGGATTGACCTAAATGGAGCACCTCTCGATCAGGGATTGGGAAGTCGGAGGCTTCCTCACCATCTTCAATACGTGTCACCGAGACATGAGACAAGCTATTTGGAATTGGCGTACAATGGTACGTAGTAGCTTGCCTATAGAAATAAACATTGGCAATAGCACGTAAAGGCTCATCCATGTAGAGAGTGCAATGCTCTCCAACTTCTTCTGTGGGGGTATTAGGAGGAGGGTCACCCAGTACTGTCTAAGGAGGATTATTGCTATCTTTGCTACTGAGAAATATAGGGCAACCCATGTTCTTCAGATCGTCAATCAGCTTCCTCGATTTTAGGAGAACTACGAACTCAGCTCTCATCTGGTCACGTAGATTGTCCATCATCTGGGTTTGTATCTGGCTTTGGATTGAGCTGCGAAGTTGAGCATCAAACTCTTCACCAAGTGATTGATATATCTCAGCTACTCTAGATTGAATCTGCGCTTCACTGGACTGTTAAGATGGTCGTCCAAAATATTTTCCTAGACCAGTTTCCCTTGACTCCCCTCGAACTTGGCCTGGGTTATCGACTTTCCAATCGCCATCGATAAGATGTTCATCCTCCCACTTTGACTAAAAGTCTCTTGGCTGCTCTACTGTGTAAGGTCATCATGCATCGTATAATACGTCATAAGTGAGGTACCAATAAACCCAAGTCAAACAATCACATGCAATTATTATATGTCAACATTTACAATCCTTCCAGCCATCTCAGCAACTACTTCATTTATGTACTTGCCACCTTTCATCCTAGCTGCTTTCCATTTTATGTGACGTGGAGGAGGAGCAGGGCCTAAACAACAACGACAGGATCTGAGGCGGATGCCTCTTGCAATCTTTGTTGCTTCTCTTCCATTATCTTTCATTGAAGCTTTCTGTATCCACAACGAGACAAATAATATGGATAGATATTTGCAGCACCCTTTTATTTGTTGGGTTCACTTAATTCCTATTAAGGCATAAAAGGGAAATCTGAATCAGTGATAGCAACAAAATGTAGACAGCAATTCGTATGCAATAATTGAAGGATGTTACCTGAAATTGTGGGTCTTGCCATAATACCACAAACAGCCTCCAGTCTTCTGGGGACAGAAACTGATATTTCTAACATGGATCTTTATCTTTCTTTGACCCTCAAATATAATATTGTGACGGCCTGTTCTTGAAGTCTTTCCACCGTATGCGAACAAGCCCCATCCAGTGCTTCTTCATTTCCTTCGTGTCTGGAACATCATAGGTTTGCTGCAAAGTATAACATTGTATAATGAAATTTGAACCAATCAAAACAAAGACATAAATGAAGTGGTGTTGAAAGTTACATACCACAATTTCTCGCCATATCATACATATCCCTTGTTTCTTGTGGAACAAAACGCTATCCAGGGTATAGTATGCTAACTCTGCTCCATGCTAAATACCCTAAATAGCTGATAAATCTATCTTCCTCATCACTGATAGGATTCATATCAACATCGAATTCTACATGCATCTTCTCTCGTCGTTGGCGACGACATGTAGTCACGGAGGCCATAGTTGTACATCCCCTTACCTTTTTCACAATAGGCTTTAGTACCACCATTGGGTTTCAATCTACGTCTCCATCACTATGTGACTCATCAAAATTCGCCATATTTCTGTTAAGAAATCAATGGCAGATATAAATAAATTGCAATCAACATGAATAAAGTAAACTAAGGTAAAAACATATAACACACAATACTATAACTCATATCATAATTAACTCCTTACTTATGTATTTTCCATATTCCCTCATAGTGATCTTGTCTTATAGCATAGTAATCATCATCTACCAGTTTCGTTTCACGTGGTCTAGGCAGATTTATAGTAAAAGGGGGTGTATCGTCCAGGTTAAAGATTGCATCACCATCCTTTTGTTTTTTACTTTGAAGTACAATAGACATTTTTTTATTTGCTGGGTCTGTGACATAAAACACTTGTCTGGTTTGACTTGCTAGAATGAATGGCTCATCTCTATAACCAACTCTTTCAAAATCAACTGAGGTAAATCCAAATTGTTGGTCGACTACAACGGCATTATTGTTAATCCACATACATTTGAATAAAGGAAATTTGACCTTGTTGTAGGTCATCTCCCAAATTTCTTTAATAACTCCATAATAAGTCATAGATGCCAATATAGGGTTCTTGTCTTTCGAACTTGAAAAATGCATGGCTTCAGCTACAACCATCAACCTACTATTTTGCACTGTACTTTTATCTTCTTGAACCTTTGTGTAGAATGAATACCCATTTATGTCATAACCGCTCCTGGTGACCACCTCAAATGCAGGCCCCCATGCTAACCATTTGGTCATCTCAGAAGCATCGATATCATGAGAAACCCTTTCCTTCCACCATCCTATGAATGTCTTATTCTGTTCATTCGCTATCTGTATATCATTCTTTCTACGGTGCATCTTCTTTAACACCTGTTTATGTTCATCGAAATAAGGTTGAATTTATTCCATATTATTCAAGATATATAGGTGTTCTTGTAACACTTCTTCACGAGGCATACTCTTCACTTTTAAATCTCGTGTTCCCTTGGTTACACCTTTTATGTTCTGATTGTGCATTCACCCCAGATAAATAATAATGCAAAAGTCCATAGCCTCTTCCACTACATATCTTTCCACAATGGATGCTTCAGGTCAATAAGGATTTTTGAATAACCTTTTAAAACCTTCATGATATGCTCAAAAGGGTACATCCATCTTAGGTAAACTGGACCGCATAGCCTTATTTCTCTTACTAAATAAACAACCAGATGGACCATTATATCAAAAAATGCAGGGGCAATATGCATCTCTAGTTGGGAAAGAATAATGTAACCTTCATTTTCCAATTTGTCTAACTTTTCAACTTCTATCTCTTTGCTACATATATCATTAAAAAAACACAAATACTAGTTATGGTGGCTCGAACGTCATCCTTCATAATGCCTCTAATAGCCACTGGTAATAATTGCTGCATCAATACATGAGAATCATGGGACTTCAATCCCACGAGCTTCAAATCGTCTAATGAAACAAGCCTTTTCACATTCGAAGAATACCCTTATGGCACCTTAATAGTATGCAAACACTCACAAAAACTTTTTTTGTTAGCTTTTGACAATATATGGGCTGGTGGCTCCATGTACACCTTTTTACCATCATCTTTTAGCTTTGGATGTAACCATTCTCTTATTCTCATTTCAACTAAGTCTAGTCTCACACTGATTCCATCATTAGTCTTTCCCAGTATGTGCAGCAACATCCCGACAAGGCAATCACAAACGTTCTTCTCCACATGCATTACATCGATACTGTGCCTCACATCAAGAGTAAGCCAATATAGAAGATCAGAAAAGATTGATCAATTCTTCTATATGCTCTTCTTACTATCACTTCTCTGATTCTTATCGAAGGTGATGTTGACATGCTCTATTCGGCTATACACTTCCTCTCTGGTTAATGCTTTTGGAACCATTCCATTCTCCGGTAAGCCATTAAAAATCTTTCTTAACCTATGATAGGGGTGAAACAGATGAAGAAACCTCCTATGACCAAGGTAGACAGTTTTTCTCCCATGCTTAAGTTGATGGAAGTGCGTGTCTGCTTCACATATCGGACATACTTTATGCCCCTTGACACTATATCCTAAAAAGTTACCGTACGTACGAAAGTCATTTATTATTGTGAAGATCATCGCATGTAGCTTAAATGACTCCTACCTATATGCATCAAACACATCAACGCCTTCCCCCCATAGCTTCTTTAAGTCTTCAATCAAAGGTGCCAAGTAAACATCGATATCATTCCCCGGCTTTTTTGGCCCAGAAATCATCATAGTAATCATCATAAAATTACGTTTCATGCACAACCAAGGAGGCAAGTTGTATATCACCATGAGTACTAGCCACGCACTATGTATACTACTGAGTGCCCTATACGGATTGATTCCATCTGTACAAAGCCCAAGTCGAAGGTTTCTTGGTTCACTACCGAATTGAAGAAACATTTCGTCAATTTTCTTCCACTGTGAAGAGTCAGCCGGGTGTCGAAGATACCTTCCATCAGATATTCTCTCATCACAATGCCATCTCAACTTCTGTGCTTTTGTTGCATTGGCAAACAAACGCTTAAACCATGGTACTATTGGAAGATACAACAGTACCTTCAAAGGTTGCCTTTTAGCTAGTTTCTCACCACAATCACCACCTTTCCTCACTTTATTTCATGCAGTTTTACATTTCGGACACTCACTAAGATCTTTATACCCATAGTATACAGTCATTAGAACAAGCATGCATCTTTTTGTACTCCATGCCCATCGTAGATAAGATTTTCTTGGTTTTATACATACGATTTGGAAGTACATTATTCTCTATGCTCTCTATGCTACTACTTAAAATAGCATTTCATATATTTATATATATATATATATATTCATTGATACATTTCTTACACCTTGCAGCAGTTGTTATGCTTTTTCATCCTATCATTCTTTACAAAAAGTTTCACAAAAAGTTTCACCTTTCATCTAGAAAATCTAACTTTTCTAGGTATCCTCAAAATGTCTAGACATCTAGCTGTTTAATCGTCTGAAAACATTTCCAATACAAGGTCTTCAGCCTGTTTAGGAAACGTGGAAACTAGGAATAGGGAGAAAGAGAATGCGGCGCTCCGTCACTACCTTCAGTCCAGGGTCCGGAATGGTTGCCATGACATCATCTATCCATTCATCATCTGATGCTGTGAATGGGAACGTCTGCTCTACTTCGTAGGCTTCCTTAGCCCTATCAATCCATGCCAGGTAATATATGCATCCTGTCGGGGACATGTTCTCTCACAGCTCTCTAACATGAGCTCATAAGATGCTACGCAGATACATCTTGCAGCAAGGTCATGCTGTCATCAATCTCAGGTACTACTGCTGCCTCGAATTCTGTCTTGGTTTCCATTACTACGTTCGAGCCCTGATCTGACTCCATAGCCGTAGACCACCTGTCCAATAGTTCCTTCTCCTCGAGGTTTGCGTTTAGGGTTTGCGTGACCTTGGTACTATTAGGGTTCGTACTCATCTATTTACATACATCCATCTGGAATATAAATAAATAATTTATTCCACTCAAATCATAAGCAAGCAATGCACTTATCAACCACTTCACATAATAACACAACAATACCGCATAATTTAGTGTTACTATGGGCCCATAACGAACATAAGTTTCCCAAAATGTATGCTATGATACCACCAAATGTAACACCTCCTATTTTCCCCTAATTTCTTGTATTAGATAACTTTTGGACCATTTTTGGGCCTTGGATAACTCAATTTGGGCTTGCTTGAATTTTTTATAAAAACTTAGAAAACGCTGGTTATTGTTCATATGCCAATTGTCCAGATTTCTGGCCCAACTTTGAAAACTCATAATTAATTTTAGAAAAATCGAAATTGAGTGCTTCCAATTTCTAAATTTAGCTTATTAAGTGACCTAAAGGGGAAAAATACTCATTGTCCGAAAACTTGCCCATATGAATCAGTTTATTCAAAAACCACATACTGTCCGAAATGGTTCATTCTAGTTTTTCATATTTTACCTCAAACTTTGGAAAATCATATCTCTCAAAATAAACATCCAAATTTCGCAAATTTTATATCATTTTAAAGCTTAGGATGGTTAGTTTCTGACTGGAACATTTCAGCCCATTTTGAATTCATTTGCTATTTTTAATTCCCACCTGAAACAGATTCATTTTTCAGGGTCTTTGGAACCATTTTAACTTTGAAAACCAATTTTTCCAAAAATTTACCAAGCCTCTTTTTTGTTCATGAACTTTCCTTTGGCATGCATAATTGGTTTCTTATCGTCCTTTGGCCTTCCTAACTCATTTTTATGCATGCATAATCCATATTCACATGTTCCCCCTATTGGGGGTTTAAGTTACAAACCTAGCAACTTCAAACACAAAGTATCATTTGGCATATTTACACAAAAGCAAGCAAGTATAAGCATATCCTCAAGCATCAAGAACCTTTTACTTACCCTTGCTTGTGCTTGCACCAACATGGTTAGTTGGATAATGAGATTTTGAAATCCCAATAGCAGAACTAGCTAAACAAAAGTATTGTGAATATGCATATAACAACTTTTAAACAAGTATATGAGCATATAACATATGATATGTTCAAACTACATTTTTATATGCATATGGCCATAGCAATCAAGATCACATTTCATACTCATATCATCCACTTCATTTATCACAAAAATCATACACTATTCACAACAAAGTTTCATAATACATAAGTTTAGTTTAGCAGTCTTGCTCCCTTTGTTAAGCTTCTCCTTTTTAACTTAACTCCAAAGTTCTCTAGGATCCCTTCCAAATGTGCTCTTGAGGATCTTAAAATCCTAAAAATCATGGCATAAGATCCATGTAAATACACAACCAACAAGTTTCCATAAAACTTGTAAAAACGCATAGAACTCCTTGTAGGTTTTTCAAGAGTCCTACGAGTTCAAGTCTTAGTTTTTATGGTTCCTTAAACTTCTAAAATCCATCTCTTAGCTTTACGCTACACAAAACATCATTTTAAAGCATTGGACCATCAAAACACTCAAAAACTCATTCCTTTCATTTTTTCTTGCCTTGGCTGAGAAGAAGAAAGAAAAAGGGAAAATGGGTTTTTCAACTTTCTTCATGTAACCTTATGTTTCCTTGCTTCCAAAACCATTTTTCTTAACTTTGATTAACTCAAAAATATCTCTTAGATCAATCAAAATTTGGGCAACACCTCCCCATAAACTTGAGCTTTCCGTAATTTTTACAACAACTTAAATCAACCAACAACCTATCTTTTACCCCTCAAGGAAGAGCTTGCAACCATTTACCACTTTTAAAACCTTCTCTTTTCCATTTTCAACTCTTGAAGTCCTAGCCATCATCCTCAAAAAGAGAGGCTCATTCAAGGAACAACTCAAGAGAAGGTAGTAGTAGTTGTAAGACTCAAGAAAAGAGGGGATTGTTTTGCAAGAGCACACTACCTTGTGTTATGGAAGCTTGGATCTTCTTCTTCTTGCTTAGAGGGTGGCATTTTTTTAGAGAGAAGGGAGAGCAAAATTTCAGACCAAGAGAGAGGGAGAGGGGACGGCACAATGAGAGAAGGAAAGAGGGAATTTGTGCTTTTACAATTACATGGTAAATGAATGTGTGGATGGTGTTGGAACTTGGGCACCAAGACTTTAAACACTTGATCCATATTGTGCCACTTGTCCTTGTCTCATTCTTTGCTCAAAAGTGCTCTTTGGCTTCCTCTGGAAGCTTGTTGGGCTGACTAGGCCTTTGCCCGGTCAGTTACTTGATCCAATGGCAATCATTTCCGTAAAGTAACCTTTATTCGAGAAATTTCCCTTTTTATTTTTCTTGAGACCTTTCTTTCATGTGGCGCCATTCCCTAGGCCTCCTTGCATAGGTGGCATGATTCCTTCCTCAAAATACCCTTGGCTCTCTTTGTAAATCATCAGATTCCTTGATTTGCGTGCAACACCGAAAAAAGGACTCCCGGCGGCCAATTTGACTTAAGAACATGGAAAAATTTTATATTTTTGCTGATTCTCAAGCTTTTTTCTGTTACTCAAAATTCTTCCCGAATTTTCTGTAATTAATTTTCTAAGAAAATAATTTTTCAGGCTTTTTAGGCACTGTTGTTCTCCGTACAACGAAACTGCCCATACTGGATACCGGGTATTAATTTTATTAATTACTTTATAACCTAACTAAACTTTTCTCAGTTCAAGTCTCTCGCATTTGAGGACTCCTGCAACCTCAAACAATTATTTATCTGTCGTCCTTAACTCCGAAATCTCTTAATTACGAAAATGCCACTACTTATCATACTTTCCTTATAATTACCAAAATGCCACTACATTTTCTACTTTTTCCATAATCACCAAAATGCCATCACTTTTTCTATTCTTTCTTAATTCCAACTTCACCCTTTTTTGACTTTTGACATTTTTGGTCAACTTTGACTTTTAAGTTGACTTTTGACCAAATTGCCAAAATGTCCTTATTATTTGATAACATTTTGTGCCCTAGGACTTTTTAATTAAAATGACCATTTTGCCCTTATCATGTAGGCCAAATGACCATTTTACCCTTAGTCATTTTCACTTAGAGTTCTCAAGACTAGGAACTTAGTCAATTATGATCTTTCTTTCCTTTAGGCATTTTTCTCTATATTTTTCCTTATTTATGGGCCTTATATTATCACATAATTTACTGGTCTAGCCTTTAATTCAAGTTACAAAAATGCGGATATTACAGTAAACAACATTCAAATTTAAAAAGATAAAACATAAGTTATGTGGAGTTTCATATGAAACAAGAAAACATGGGGGATGGATATGAAACATAAAATGATATGAATTTAAAAAGATAAACGTTGGAAAAGTGATTTTTTGTGGTAAATTACATAAACAGATATGAATCTCATTAAATACCACACATTCATATATAATTTATTTTAGCTAATTATGATAATTTTGAGGATAAAGACAATGATAAAAAAATGGAGAAATAAAAATCGATTTCAGTTGCTCAAGTTCTCCTTTTTTCACTTCCCTACACTTGTCCCCATTTTAGTTTATTTTTGTCTTATCTAAATTTTAGGACATACAATAGTATTGCTCTAAGGAAAATAAATAAAAGTAGGGTTAAAGTATACTTTTAGTCCTTTATGTTTGCGTTAGGTTTCAGTTTAGTCCTTTAAGTTTAAAAAGTACATTTTCAATCCCTCAAACTTAGCGCCGTTAGTCTCTCTTAACGGAAATTGCTGACTCATCAAACTTAACGCTGTTATTTTAAATCTTTTTTATTTTACATGATTTAAAATATCAAATTTATTATATTATTAAATTAAAATTAAAATGTGAGTATACTTTGTCAACGTTTTATTACACATTCATCAATTAAATTTGATGAATCAACAATTTCCATTAAGAAATAAAGACTAACGGCGTTAAGTTTGAGGGACTGAAAATGCACTTTTTAAACTTAAAAGATTAAAATGAAACCTGACGCAAACATAAAGGACTAAAAGTATATTTTAGCCTAAAAGTAGTGACATCAAAAACAATTTTTCAAGAATAAACTACTTATTTTAGTTAATGCAACCACTCCTTTAAACAAAACTATTATTTTATTTGACCCAAAAAAAAAATTATATTATTAAGTATATTTGCTTCAAATGAAAGATTTGTATAGAGACAATTATTTTGAACATGTTCAGCTTTGTGTCATCTACCAAGACGCTGAAACTTCTATTTTATCATTTGTATCAAATTTTAAATGTAACTTCTTTCTACGTAACAGTTATGCGGATACAGACACACTACTGATTATATATGTTTAAAAGGATTTGGAATTCAGGTTTAAGCTTTAACTCTCAGAAGATGAACCGCAATTACGTGCATATGCAGACATATAAAGATGTGTGGAATCACCCCCAAATGACATCAAGGAAAAAAGATAAAGATTGATGACAGATATTAATTAAATAGTAAAATTATTAAGTTTTTTTATCCCAATTTGATCTGATTCAAAACAATAATTTCAAGATGGCCCCATACTTATTAGTAGTCTCATTTCAATCGGATTAATGGAGTGCGCCCGAGCAAATTAATAAGGGTGGGGTTTTGGTGAGCAATAAAATCTAAAAATTTCAAAGGGATTCAATAACTTTTCAGTTGACAGGCATGCATGCAATGTAAGACTATTGATATTGAAGTAACAGAAGGGAGAGCATAGATGGCTACCATATATATATAAAAGCAATGTCGAACAATGTGCAGAATGCCTAACAGTTATGCTATTTAAGATTAAAAGTGAAAATCTCTAAGCTTCTTACTTCATCGAGAATTTTCTCGGCCAACCATTCAACTCTTAAGCATTTAATCAGCGAAATGGGGAAATGGGGGAAGTGAGAGCAGCGTCACCATTGACGATGGAGCCAAAAAACTCAAAAAAGAAGACATGCATGTACAACGAAATGGTAAAATGGGGAATAATAGGACAATATACTTGCAAGCCAGCGAGACATGACGAGAGTAGAGAGAAGAAGAAGACAGCCAGGAGACGGGAGAGTGAGAGCGCCTATCTATCACTTTGTCAGCGAGAGCAAAGGTGATGGTGAACAGGAGAGCTGAGAGACGAGAGACGGGAGTTGAGAGGCGATGGGGAAGTTGGGAGTGAGACGGGAGCTGAGAGGCGATGGGGAAGCTGGGAGCGAGACGGGAGAAGACGGGAGCTGAGAGGCGATGGGGAAGCTGGGGGCGAGACGGGAGAAGACTGGAGCTGAGAGGCGATGGGTAGTCTTAGGAAAGTTGGGAGCAAGACGGGATAAGCCGAGAGGTGCATGGTCTGTCACTCTGGGGTGGTAGGAACATGGGGAAGTGGGGTAGTCTGTGACACACGTCCTGTCAGTGAAGGCCCTTTAGGCGCCCTATATATTAGATAGGGCTCCTAAAGTGTGACTTTAGACGCTCTATCCTCATATAGGGTGCGTAAAGGCACCATTAGGTGCCCTATCTCAAGATAGAGCGCCTAAAGTCACACACTTTATGCGCCCTAAAGTCACCCTTAGGCGCCCTATCTTAAAGATAGGGCGTCTAAAGTGACTGTCTTCATTTTTTACTCCCCTTAAAAAAGGATGCGAATTTTAGTAGTAAAAACTATATTCTGTAGTAGTGTCATCTCTGTAAACTACTTCCAACTATACTACTTCAACGGAACAAGGGGCATGTTTTATGGGTTGTTTAAAATAAATTAGCAAATTATTAAATATCATAATCATAATTGTATTTTGTACTCTAGTTTGGGGGTTTTTTCTTTAATTTTTCATCCAAACTACTTAAAATTTGGGTGATTAAAATTATGGTTCCATTTAAACCCTACAATGAAATACATCTATAAAACAAAAAAAAAATACCCCCCTCGTTTTCCATGAAAATATCGTGCACACAAAAAAAATTCATTTTTTGCTGTCTATTTTTTTATGTGTTGTTGTTAAGAATACAAAGACATTGAATACTGAATTTTTAAGAATATAAAAATTGATTTTGCATCAATTTCCCTGGATTTCTTATCTTGTTCTTAAGACTTCTGTTTAATTTCATTATTGATTGATTTGATATAAATGATTTAATACTGCGCTAACAAATATTAAATTTGAATGTGAGAATAAAATTTGGAGTAATAATAAAAAGATGGAGTTAACCCCGTACGACGCATATGACTTTATAGGAATTTATTTTTGTAGCTTTCACATAAATAAATTTAGAGGGATGATAAATAAAATTTACTAATGTTTTAGAGGAATAATGAATAAATATAGTTACCTATGTCTTAAATTTGTGCCTTTCATATAACCTTATAGGAGTTTGTTTTTGATAGAATTTATTTTATGTATTGTAATTTCTTTTTAAAATTAAATATTATATAAAACTATTATATATATATATTATAATTTCTTGTTTTCCGTGGAGAGGGAAAACATTTAAGAAGCTGAATGGCAACTTTTTAAAAAGTTGTGAGAGAGTGGATCACACGGGAAAATGGAGAGAGAAATGATGGGACACATATATAATTGCAATAAACAAGGTTGTAATTGATCAATAGAGGGCTCTCGCGGCGTCGAGGAAAATTATCTCGCGGCGTCGAGCTCTCTTTCCCTCTCCGCTAGGGTTTCCTTTCCTCTCAGTGAGGGTTGTATCGCGGCGTCGAGGTATAGCTAGTGTCTCGTCGGGCCTTCGATTTCTCCTGCATCTTCAAACTTCCTAGCTTCTCCTCTTCTTTGAGTCCCTGTATTGTGCCTCTATGGTGGGAATTTCAGAGATTAGGGTCTCAAAGTGGCTACCGTTTGTGGGCAACAATGGTGGCGGAGGCGATGGTCAACTATATGGGTATGATTTGTGCTCCAGTGTGATGTTTTCTGAGTGCGATCTCCGATGGGTGCCGCCAGGTTTTTGGGAGGCAAGAGTCGGGAAGGTTCGGCAAGGGCATCTCTCAACCCATCGAGGTATGGTCGCCACTGGAACGATTGTA
>JANTPZ010114023.1:0-37484 GCA_025593235.1 Vachellia pachyceras
CAAAACAAGGTATCAACAGAAGAGGTCATTGATGTTGTAATTATAGGTGCTGGGCCTTCCAGTCTTGCAACTTCAGCTTATCTAATACAATATTCAATACCTCACATAATCCTTGAAAAAGAAGATTGTAATGCTTCTCTTTGGAGAAAACACACTTACGACCTGGTCAAGCTTTACCTTGCAAAAGACTTTTGTTCTTCACCCTTGATGCCTCACTCACCTTCCAGCCCAACGTATCTCACCAAAAGTGAATTCCTCAACTACATCGACAACTACGTTTGTCGTTTCAACATAAGCCCACGTTACTGTCGTATGGTTGATTTTGCTGCGTTCGATGAAGCTGATAAGAGATGGAGGATTGAGATGATGAACACAAGTCAAGAACTGGAGGGCGCCATCGTGAGGCTTACCTGGCCAAGTACGTGGTGGTGGCTAGTGGTGAGGATAGTGCAAAATATGCGCTTGAGTTGATTGTATTGGACAGCTTCAAAGGAGAGATAGTGCACTCCAAGAATTACAAGTCCGGTTTGAAGTATAAGGGCAAAGAGGTTCTTGTTGTTGGGTGTGGAAATTCAGGGATGGAGATTACTTATGATCTTAATGAATTTAAATCCAGAGCATCCATTGTTATCAGAAACCCTGTGAGTTTTCTTTTGTTCAAAGCTTGGCCAATATTCCTTTTCTTATTTGCCTATTTGTTGTTTTTTTATTTCAAAGCTTTCAATCATGTCGCAAGTCTCATATAGCAGGGGATTCCTTGTAAAAAGAGCCTTGTATAGCCTTGGATGCCCTAACCTAATTGCCAGCTTTTTTGGGGTGTGGTTTTCCTAAAAATTTATACATGTTACCGGTCAGGCTAGTAACGGGCTAGAGCTTCTAGCAAAAGGTTCTAACAGGAGGGATCGGTTTGCAAGATGCTAAGTAGTGAAGTGTTTGAACGACCCACCTCAAAAGCTAGCTCAAAGGGCCCGTTTGGTAGCATGGAAGTAGGGAGTTGGAATTGGAAGTGGGGTATGGAATTGTGATTTTGGCATGTTTGGTAGGTTGCAATTCAATTCCATGGAAATGGCATTTTCATCCAAGGTGAGAAATGGTGGTTCCATGATGCCCCCATTGGAACTCAGTTCCACCTCCATGGAACCAACGTTGTGACCATTTTACCCCTCCTCCATCTCAGTCGATGACGATGATGCACGCACGTAGTTCCATGGAAACGATGACGAAGCACGCAGCCTTCCACCTCCATCTCAGTCTTCCACCTCCATCTCACGACGACGACACCGGATGCACACAGCTCGGCAACTCCTCCTCCGCCGTCTTCCACCTCCATCTCAGTCTTCGATCTGTGATTCCCTCTCCCTCTGACACAAGTTCTTCAATCTGTGATCATGGAGAACAAAGCCTGAGTCCCAGAGAGCACATCCTTGGTGTGGTCCACCAGCACTGGTGGTTGCAGCGGCGATGTGGATAGCGATATGTGATTTTCGTTTCTTGAGAGCAGAACACTTCTTCTCAATCGATTTTCGTTTCTGTTCTCTCCTTCTTCATTGTTGTTTCTTTTGGTGGTTGCAGCGGTGATGGTGGACGACGGCGGTGGCGGATATGGATGACAATGGTAGACTTGGATGGCAGAGGGGTAGAGGAGGGAGGAGCTGAGTCAAAAGTTTTGCTTAGGGGTATATTAGTCTTTTTCCATTATAAATACAAATATTAAATTAAAATAATACCCCACTGCTTCCAGCATACCAAAAATACTTTTAATCTCACTTCCACTTCTACTTCCATCAAAATCAGTTCCGTATACCAAACGGGGCATTAGATCTTCCAATGAAGTCACTACTACAAAAAGTACTTTTTGTGTCATATTTTTAACCTAATTGGCGCCCTTTCTATGGGCGGTGCCTATGTGATAGGAGTAGAAAGTTAGGGCATATGGCACCCTATATCATGTAAGGTGCCGTAGGCTAGACCTACGGCACCCTATATTGGACTATAGGGCACCGTACCTCTATATTTGACATTTTTGGTTCTCATTAAAAGTGACAATGCCCCATGTGTTACGTGACATATTTATGTGTAGTTTTTGCTGGAATAACTTGACAATTTTACGTAAATAACACTTTCTACTTACACTTGATTGCTTTTCTCCAAGTTAATGTATAAAACCACTTTAGTAAAAAGTTCCTCAAAATAAATAATTTTAAGATATATAATATGGTACACCATCAAAAGCGCAACCTATTTTGTGAAGTGAAATAGGTTGTACTGCTTCAATTAATACACACTTCTCAAATCCATTATTTTGACATTTTCACATCCATTCATGAGGTACATCCATTATTTTGGCGTTTACAGCTTGTTAGGCACGTTAAAAATATGTGGCTGTCACATCCGTAGGAAATGGACATGACATGTACCCCTTTCACTTCCATTTTCTTTAAAAATAGAATGAATAGACGTGAGAAGTCCTGCATTTTTTTTTTGTAAAAAAACCAAATTTATGGGATTTATGGGAAGAAAAGCAGATCTATTGTCCTGCCTTAGGATTGGATGTGAGATAGTGTCCCTTTTCATATACATTTTTTAAAAACAGACTTGAGAGGTGAATGTAATATGACCTTTTTTGTAGTAGTGTTGTTCTAATGCAGAACTTAGACTGCTCGAAGATTTCAATCACATGATCTATAATAGGCTTAGAATTTCTTGTTGGCCAATTTCTTGTCGTCGAAGCTTTCAATTAAATTTAGTGTTGGCCAATTACACGATCTATTAGAATATTCTCATTAATTAAATAGTGTACTGTATATTATTAGTGTTGGATGAGATATTATTCAATTTCTGTCATTCCTAGTCATTAATGTTGAGGTAATTTATCTCTATTATATACACTCTTTTCTTTTACTTTTTGCCAACTATATCCACTCTATTCTTGATCTTTCTTGGTCATGAATATTGATCAATATACGCAAGAAATTCATTCTGTATCTCTATACATCTCTATACTTTGTAGTAATCATTATGTTCCGAAATCAACGTGTTATTTTCCTGTTCTCCCTTACAGATTACTGATTTACAGAAATTTAAGTTAATTGAAATAAGCGCATATCGCATAAGATATATGAAATGATTTTGTGGTAAAAAGAATTAAAAAATCAACTTGTGGTAATTTTTCTCCTGTTCTTTTGTCAATGCTATTAAGTATTTTTCTTTGCCTATGCCAACACTGTACTCCTCTGGTCCTTAACATAATATTAATTTGAGTAGGTTAAGCATATTTGTTAAGGAAGTTCAAATGACATGCTTTAAAACAAATCAAAGCGCTGTAGTTTCACTTTCTCTATTAACAAATCAAAAGGGATGGCATGATATAAAGATAGATTCAAGTTTTTTTTACCATATTTCCTGAATGAAATATATAAGTTGAAGTGAGCAAATTGCCCAAATCTGGTAATATTGACTGACTTACAGCCTACAGATGAGGCATATAATATTCAGCATGATTGAAAGCAAGCTAGCTAGAAATAATTGCAGATCCATGTCTTTTTTCATCTTATGTCATCCAAGATCGCACAGCTGTCGTCCTCCCATCATGGTCGCTGCTACAACTTCTTATTACCCGCCGTCTCTTCACAGCCGCCGCTGCAACTCCCTGATAGTTGTCGTCTCTTCACGGCTGCTACTGCAACTCCATTGTCGTTGCCGTCTCTTCATGATCGCATCATGAACGGAGATGAAGAGAGGACAGAGAACGAAGACACCGAAAAGAAATGGTGTAAGGAAGCAATAGTGAAGTACGTTTACAGTTTACGAGGTAAATATGTGAAAGAGATTATCTCAATTTATGGAAAACAGTATTCAACGTGCGTTTGGGGAGTCAAACGCTCTCCCAAACGGACGCATTGATTGAATAACTAGTTGTGCTGGAGGGTTGAGATATGAAGTTATGATTCCGATCAGCGTTATTCTATACTGCCTGGATTATTTGGCAATTTTTAGTAGTGGGTTACTGTCACAAATGAGCCCATGAATTAACCTTGTTAACCTTCATCTCAATCAAACTACAATAGTGAAGTGAATCTAGACTACTGATGAATACTACCCGATCCTTAATTTAAGATCCTATTGATTAATTTGAGGAAATTGAGAAAGTCACATTTTTGATTGGTTAACAGCATGTTCATCGTTTGGTGATCTATGCATTCTTATTGGTAATCCATGAGGATGAAATATTGCTGAAGTGAAACTGTGTCTACAGAAAAAGTTATCAATAACAGAAGTAGAATTTTCCAAGGTATACTGCTAAGCAAACAGGAAAAATATCTTCAAAAGTTCCCAAGTAAAGAAAATGACAAAAGTTAGTACACATTTGCTAATGTTTTAACAATTTTTGGAGAAACCGCTAAGAAGAAGAATGAAATTAGTACTATTGCAGGTGTACTTTTTGCTTAATAGAATCTTATAAAACAAATGAATGGTGGATTGGTTACTATTATATTTATTGTTAGTGTAGTTATTTTTTATATTACCATAATATTTTATTATTATTTATTATATTTTTAAACTTTTAGTTAATTTTAGTTTTTATATTTTCTTTTAATATTTCAATTTTTTATAATTTTTGTAATTTTAATTACTTAATTTTTTATTATATTTAATGTTTATTATTTTTTCATCATTTGATGGTAAAATAGTTGACTTGACCTAACTTACCTATTTCTAATTCACAACACCTTTTTAAAATTGAAAACCAAAAAACCTAAAATCAAAATCTAAAAAGTTCTTTGGTTTCAAAGAATGTATGTTTGAATGTGTGCCTTTCCCTAAAATACCCTTTTTGATCATATTTTTCTGAACTATATCCCTTGATTGAAACCTGTTAACATGTACGATCACTAAGGATAATTTAGTGGGAAAATTATAAATTTGAAAGATAAAGTTACTTATGGTCTTATATTTTTAGAAACAAAAAAATCTAACCTCTCAACCATGGTTTTCAATCCCAAGGTTTTCTAGTCAAAATAGATTATGAAAAAAAGAGAGTATTTTAGTGATTTATACAAAACCATGATTTTTGAGGGTAAAAAATTATTCTGAATTTTTGTTGATGTTTGATTACTCAGTTTTTAAAACGATCGTTTTAAAAGTCATCAACTTCAATTTGCCGTTTGTTCATATCATGCACAAATCGTTGGCGGAGTTGGAACAGGTCAATACATCTCTGGTTCTATCTTCGTTGTTTACGGTGGATTGAAGAACGAAGGTGTTGAAGGCAACCTAAAAGGAGGAGAATGGTTTGAATGAAGCGAAGGAATCAAACTTCCTAAACCCTTGAAATGACAATTGGAGAGAGAGGGATCGCCTTTGAAGGGTAAACGTTAGTGTATTTTGGATCAATTTTTGAGAATAGCTTTTTTAAGATAAAAATGATAAAAGTGATTTTTGATAGAAAAATACCCTTTGAATTTTTCAAATCCAGTTTGGTACCATGATTAAAGGAAAAAAATATGGATATTAGTCAGCAAATGGGATTTTAGAAATTTGTGTGAAAAGATGAAATTGCCCTTCACATATAAAAAAAGAAAAGAATGAGGAACCCTCACAGTAGCAGCATCGTCGGCCACCGTCACTCCGGCTGCCGATGGCTGTTTTTGAGCACAACAAAATTTTTTTATTTAAGTTAAATGGGAACCAAAGTGGTGGAAGTGGGTTTTCATCCCACCGCACTTTGGTTCCCCAAAAGTCGAGTGACTATTTGACCACCAAACCACTTTAATAATATAATACATGAACACATATAACACATATAACCAATTAACGTTTTACTTAATAACAACTCTTATAATACAAATAATAACATTTATAAAGGTACTGACGACTTCAATAGTAATGTTTGCTACAACAACTCAACGAAATTGTCATTATGTTTGTCGGAGTCATCAATACCCTATTGTAAAAAGGGAAAAACAAAAAAAATTACTTTTAAGTTCTTCGACTGGTCTAGACAACCCATTGGATATTGTCCATGCATACCTCTACTTTCAATGTTTTATCTTTTCCCGCTTGTCGTATATCTTATTCTTCATCTTTTTTCAGATTAAATTTTTTCATTATATTATTTACCGTAAATACTCCTTCCACTTCTAAAAATAAGCTTCAAACTTGTGAGGGATAGTCTTTTTATACAACATACAACTTCGTTTAATGCATTTTCCAATATTACCCTTAATTAATTATATGCTCTCTCATCGTTTTTAATCATTCTTTCGTATTCATTTTCACTCATTATCTCTCTTACTCACCCTCTCTATAGTAAGGGTATTTTAGGATATTTGTAAGTTACATTTTTTTTACATATTCATTATCTTTAAATAATTTTAACCAACTTTTCAAATTATGTAAGTTGTGTAAATCAGTTATTTGAATATTATGTTTTAAAAAGTAATTAATTATTGGATGAATCACTATAAAATTGCCAATGGTCATGACCTTTCTCTCATTTTAGAATGTAAGACCCAATTCTCTCTCAACAATCTCCCAGTTTAGAATGTGAGAACAAATTGAGCCAATAAAGGTTAGTCTTGTTAATAAAAATTTGATTCAGAACTCACAAAGTTTTGTATTCAAATCTCATTGTTGACGTGAGAGGCTTATAATAGAACAAGCCTATTCCCTGTCTCCTCAAGAAATATATATAACAAGGGATGTTCATAGGGTAAGAATGAGTATGGGACAACCCTATTCCGCGCCTCACCCTAAAAAGGACATGGGAACTAGCACATGATAGGAACATCATGCGTCTAAGAGAGAGTGAGGGTGAGAAATATTTGAATTTAGATTGAAACTTTATTTATAAATTTAGATTAGATGAAATAATAATAAATGGCGATATAAAAAAATATAATTAGTTTTATAGTAATGATATTTTTTTTGCCTTCATATTTTTTTACTATCTGATATATTATTGATTTTAGAATAAAAGATCTAGAACAAATAATATTTATTATAAGGCACTATAAAAATGACAATTACTTAGAGAGATCAGATTCTATATAATATAAAATGGAAAGATCAAAATGCCCCTTGCAGTTTTCCTATTTGTCCGCTAACTTCATTTCAAGTGTTTAATGGTTAATAACAAATAGAATCAAGTCAAATTGCCTCATCTCATGTTGTGAATAAATAAATGAAATAAAACCGGATTTGTCGCTTAGATGGTTAAAAGTAGAAATGTTTTATTAAGAAACTGACATAAGTAATATAACTGAGGCAGCTTTTAACTAAATAAATGTGGCAAATAAATAATAAATAAATAATAAATAATCTCACACAACAAATCATTACACTTGACCCTTTATATAGGCTTTTGGGTCACTAACTAATTAAGTGGTTAACACTAACCACTCTAACTAACTCATTTTCCAACACCCCCGCTCAATTTGACATCCCTTAACTTTAGGTGCTCAACTTTTCAATACAAAAAATTACAAGGGATTGGACTTTAGAGTGAGTTAAACTATACAATTTTTATTGAAACAACAATACAAACATTTCTTGATTATATTCTTCTCAATTACTTCAATCCTTTCCACAGCTCTTGCACCTCAGCAATACTTTGACGTGGAAGATGGCCTTCTGTCCAAGACACATTCTATGTTCATAATATGCCGCCCAATGGCAGACCTCAAGCTTTAATTATGCATCCAATTTCTTCAACAATTCATAAAGAAGCCTCTTCAAGATGATCTTCCATGTTAATGGAAAGCACGAGCACTTCCATCATCGACACCACTTCCTTGGTTCTCAACTAAAGTGGACTCATCAACTGATATGTTTGAAGGACTGCATGCAAGAGGAATAGCTCTGGGCAGTTCCAAAGAAGATAAAGTTTTCTGCATAGGATCTTTAAAATCATTGACCAGAAATAAATTTGCATCATCTACAGATCTCATAAGAACAAGATGTTGCTTAATTGTAGCAAGAAACTCTTTAACATCCTTCTTGAGGTGATCTTGCTGCATCTTGCATGTTCAACGCCTTCATTTTACAATTTTCCTTCTCTTCTTCCGTAAACACTTTATAATCTGAGAACTAGACATCTTCAAGAAATTCCCTATTGGAAGTTTAGCTGTCTAGATTCCTTGCTCTTGCAAAGCTTCAATATAGGATTTGTTTTCAGTTTCAATGATCCACTTGTCAAACCCTGGAAGCCTTTTTAATTGTTTCTCCATTTCTCCGTTGCACCCATCATCAAAACAGTCATCAAAACAGCAAATAATGCAGTAAAAGTGTAAAACACAAACCGCCTTCTTCGTTGAACAAGATTAATCAAAAAAAGACTGGTCTCTTCTGTATGTCAATCTCCATGCCCGCTACGTTGGAAGAATGAAATTCAAGAAAACAAGAACCAGAGGAGAGGAGCAGGGAGATGGAGGCGAGGATGGGCAGCGCTGTCCAGCAATCTTTTGTGACAGAAGCATCCAAGAAAATAACTTGGCTCTGATACCATGTTGAAAGTATTGTAAACAAGAATAAATTGAGAAGTGCAAGAAGAAATTGAATGTATTATCATAAACCCTTTTTGGGTACAACAATTATCTACCCTCTTCTTGAGGGAGATGAACTAACCCCATTTTGGGGACTCTTGAAGTGGGAGATCCAAGTTACCCTCCCCTTCTTTACACTTTGGTGGGAAATCTCCATCCTCTCACCTTTTGGTGAAAATCATTTTAATCTCACACAACAAATCATTACACTTGACCCTTTATATAGGCTTTTGGGTCACTAACTAATTAAGTGGTTAACACTAACCACTCTAACTAACTCATTTTCCAACAGATTGAATTGTGGGTGATGGAGGAGGATGCTAGCGTTGAGAGATGGATTTGGACAAGAAAATATCGCAGCAACTCGTATCCGTGTTGGTTATGTCCGAGGACTATTTGGAGGAATGAAATTGTCTGTGCAGTTGATGTAATGTTTTCAACTTTTAGTCGGGCTGCTGGTGGAGTGGACAATGTTAAAATGAAGATCGTTCTGATAAATCTCACCACCAATGAATTTAATATGTTTACTTTCCGCGGAGTTGGTGGTCCTGATCATGGCTTTTTCAATTATGCTGAAAGCCTTGTCCCAGTTAACAATGTCCCCAACGAAGAACCTCGAAACTGAATCTTTGTTACAGCTGCCATAGCGCATGTTTTGTTTGCTTAGTTTAAGCACTTTTTTTTGAGTGGGAAAGGGCATTTCACCCCCCGGTATCCCGGATCCTTTCGGACCCAGACTAATCCGGGGTCGTCCCCCAGAAGGGGACTTCCCAGGGTTCGAGTCCAAGACTTGGCGGGTACGCGGCACCTTGCCTTCCCCTTATCAACCAGTCGGACCAACCCACCTGGGCTTAGTTTAAGCACTTTTGGTGTAGGAATAATGGTTTTATATTAGTTTAGATAATTCTCTGCACCTATATATAAAGCTTGATGTCATGTGAAGATGTTCTCTGCAATGGTCAATGCCAAAGTTTCCAACTTTATTTAACCAGTATCATGTTATTTAATGTTTTTAGCTTTATTTAATTACTAGTGTGTTGATTATGCGGGACCTTTTCCCCAGGTTATATACCAAAGGTTTTGTATCAGATAATGTGAAGTAGGAAAAATTATTAAGTGTTAAGGTGTAACCTTAACAATGAAGTTTTTTGTAAATAAATATAGTGATAACTCTCCAATTTTTTAATATATTTAAGATATATTTTTGAAATATTTAGAGAGTTATTAATGTAATTTTAAAAGATTCTGAATTTAAAATAGAAATCTATCAAATGGTGCATTATCTTAAGGATTTATTATTTTAAAAGATTTTAAGTCTAAAATAAATATATACATTATCCTAGAGATTCCTTAAATCATAATAGATAATAATAATTTAAATATTTTATTAATCTTTATGTTTATCTTATTTTGTTTCCTTTTATTTTATTATTTTGTTATTTTTTAGGAAAGCAACGAAGAAAGAGAATATTGGTAAATCAAGAATTATAGAAAAATTAAAAGAAAAAGAAAGATAAAAAAATCAACTGAGATGACACATAAGGAGCAACCCTTCGTACCTTGAAAGAAAGCACAAGGGATATTAGGCGCACACGTAAGTAAGAAGACGCAAGCCACGGAGAAAACAGAAGAGGAAATAGGCAGAGACAAGAGGGCATATAGAAAAGAAGAGAAGTCTTCATCTTCAGCTGCATCTCTCTCCTTTCTTTTCTATATACGTTTCTTGAATTTAAATATTATTAATATTGATTTTATTAAAGCTATATGTGGCTAATTTTCTTTAGATCTAAAGTAGTTATGAATTGATTTATGAATTTGAGTATGTCTAAATAATTTATTTATATTTAATTGCAATTGTGTTTATTCAATTTAAATCTTATTGTCTGCTTAATATCTGATCAACATTAAGTATGAATATGGGGAATTTAGATTAACATCAGGAGGGGATCTTAATTGAACATTTAAACTGAGTAATACGAGATTAAAATTTATTTTAATTTGCCTTTAGGATAAGAATATACCTACATGACTCATGTAATCTTATTAAAGTGAAATTATTCTAGTTAATGCCTCTTAAATAGCTATTTAAGAAATAATAGTTTTATTTAAGAGAGGGTTGTAAATGATCCGAAGACACTTCATCTATTTATACTCTAAATTAACAAGTTAAAATTTAAATATATTTATTTGTGTAATTACATGCTCTAAAACTTAAAGAACGGATTAGTCACTATATGTGCTTGTGTCGATGATTATCTTCTAACGCATTGAAATTAATATTTTAGTTCATTTAAATTGATATTTTCATTATTCGTATTTCTAGATCTAAAGAGAGTTAGCCACATGTGATTTTTATTCAAATCCATTGCATATTCCAGAAAAGCATAAAGAAAATAAATCACGAAGAATTCTTCCCCAGCGACAGACTCCTCTCATTCTTTTCTGAATCTGAACCGTGGCTCTCAATTCTTCCCTGGACGTGTGTGCGCTCACGTTGCATCTTCTTGTGCGTCCTGGATGTGTGGATCTTCTCCTTTGTGCGTGTTGGCCTTTCTCTCCTTCTGCTGTTCTGCATGTGTCAAATCCGTTCTACACCTCAGCGTCCTCTCCTTTTATATTTTGATCTCCTCTTTTCCTGTGCCTCCTTTTTCCAGCGTCCATATGTATATATATAGACATATCTTGCTCCTCCCATTTGATTAACCGCTAATAATAATCCACTGCTAAATGCCCCTTTTTTAGTAGTGTTAATAAAATCTTTAAATCATTATTATCTGCTATGATTTAATGAATCCTTAGAATAATGTACCATTTACTAGATTTATTTTTTTAAACTTAGAATCTTTTAAAATTATATTGATAACTCTCCATATATCTAAAAAATATATGTCAAACATACTAAAAATTGGAGAGTTATCAGACCCCACACTTTATAAAATCTTGTCCTCAAGATTTCAAATGTACAATAACCAAAGAAGACTATGGAAGCAAGATTAAGGCAAACATAACAAAGTATGAAGTAATTCGAACTTTCAACGATTTTGTTTTCATAGAAATCTTCTTTTACCTTCCAGAAATGGTAGCTACAAGTCAAACCCTTAGCCAAAGACACAAATAACCATAGGACATCCCTTGGTAAGCACTTTGCACTCCTCTCTCACTATCCTTAGACTTATGTTTCACTCATTTCCACTCAGAGTAATTCATCTACCATATGCATGTTTATTATCTCAATCTCCACTATATTGTCTCATTGTATACACAAATCAATAGGGCTTTCTCAAGGTTGTAATGAATAAGGTAGGATAAAGAAAGAAAATAGATGACACAGGGATACTTTGATCAGTGCTAAGTAGCTTAAGAGGAATGAAGGAATATCACACTTATTGGGAACAAATACTCATTATTTTCTTTTTCTTCTTTTTTCCTTTCATCTTTTTTTTGCTATGTATTTTTTCTGTGCTTCTCTTTTTTCGTATCTTTTTTCTTCAAGCACGTATTACACCCTTTTCTTTTCTTTTCTTTTTTCACTTTTGTTTTCTTCTATTCTTTTACTTTTTTTCATTTTGTTCCCTTCTTTTTTTATTCCTTCACTCTATTTTCTAAAGTATAATACCAAGCACTTATTGAAGTAAAGGATACAAGAAAATAAATAGGGAAAAACTATTTCAAATCAAACAAAAGGGTTATTGGATGTATTTTTTTAGGACAAAAGGTTTAGGCTCAAATTTGTTAAGCAAATGATTCATATGATCAGGTTAGACATTTGGCCAAACTGGGTATGAAACTAATGCCTAAATCCTCTTTGTGTATGCAACAAGCACTGTACGCTTCAAAAGTAGGTCAAGACAAGTTCTAGAGACAAGACCACATTGAATGTACTCCCTCCTAAAAGCAATGGATATTTAGGTTCAATTTCCTCACTGTGGTTTTATTTTGATATCCTAAAATCAATTACCCAAGCCTAATTCTTTGCCTCTTCACTCACATCCACATAAGATAGAATTGAGTCCTAATCAAACTCCACTTTTTCAAACCCAAATCAAATCAACATTGACGATGTTCACAAGCAAATTCATGCTTACAAAAAACTTAAAAATTTGCAAATATTTCCAAAGAAAACTTATGGACAAACCATGCAACATTAGTGGTCATCACCTCATATACACCACAAGTATACGGGTCGTCAAAATAATATATAGTAAATCAATGTCAATCCCGTATAGACTCAATTTAATAGGTAAATAGGCACTAGAAATCTAACTTTGTTTTAAGTTGAGCAAATTAAAATAAGAATAACAAAAATATAAATTCAAATGAACTAAAATATTAATTTAATGTGCTAGAAAATATTGATTGACACAAGCAACCTAGAGTGGCTAATTCCTTCTTTAAGTTTTAGAGCAAGTTTTTACCCAAATAAATATATTTAAATTTTAACTTGTTAGTCTAGAGTAAAAATAGATGTAGTGTCTTTCGATTATCTACAACCCCCATTCAAATAAAACTATTATTCCTTAAGTAGCTATTTAAGAGGCATTAAATAGAATAGTTTCACTCTAATATGATTATATGAGTCCTGTAAGCAAATTCTTATCCTAAAGGTAAATTAGAATAAATTCTAATCTCACATTACTCAATTTAAAGTCTAATTAAGATCCCCCTCCCGAGGTTAATTTAAATTCTCCACATTCATACTTAATGTTAATTAGGCACTAGGCAGACAAGAAGAATTAAATTGAATAAACATAATTAAAAATAAAAATAAATAAATAGTCCAAACATGCTTAAATCCTTGAATTAGTTCATAGCTATTTTAGATCTAAAGAAAATTAGCCACACGTAATCAAATCTCTAACAAGATTCAAGAAAGGCATAAAGAACAAGAAAATAAAGTGAGAAGAAGAAAGAAGACATTGATAGATGAAGCTTTTCCCTCCTTACCTACGCTGCTTTGTGCCCTCTCTCTCTCTCTCTCTCTCTGTGTTTTTTCACATGTTGCGCTAATGTGTGGAAGCTGCGACTCTACTGGATGTGCTCAGCCTGTGTGTTGCGTCTCTATTTTTTTCATCCTGCTTCTTTCCCTCTCTCTCTCTCTCTATATATATATATAGTTTTTTGTCTTCTAGTGCCTCCATAGAATATGCTCAGCGTCCTCCTTCAATATCTTGCTCCACACATGTATATAGTGTTGCCTTTGGGGGTGTTTTGATTTTTTTCTTTATGTTTCTGTATCTTTTAATCTTTCTTTAATTCTTGATTTGTTAAGATTCTCTCTCTTCACTGCTTCCCTAAAAAATAACAAAATAATAAAATGAAAGGAAATAAAATAAACAAAACATAAACATTAATAAAATCTTTAAATCATTACTATCTGCTATTCTCTCTCTACAATGCTTTCAGATATACATGGATACTTCTGGGGTAAAATGGTCATTTACCCTTGTTTTAATAAACTGCAACACCTTCGTCGCCATAAGTTCCGCCTCCGAAAGCTTGAAGAGCCTATCTCCACCGCTACGCCATTTCACCATCAGCATCATATCCCTTGCCACCTTCACCTTTTCAGCTCGCCACCTTCGATGTCATCCTCGTATATTACTCATCTGCACCTTAGATGCTGAAGGAAAAGAAGTTCAAGATCAAGTTCACTGAAGATTATAAGGAAAAGATGTACCATTTTGCAGTGAGTGTGGTGTGGAAGGTGCAAAAGAGGGACGAAGAATTGGTTATGTAGCCTTCGTAGCTAAAGCTCTAACTCCATTATTTCCTAATAATTGCTGTACTTCACAAGTCATGTTAATTTGTTGGACCACCAGTATCTCAACCCTTAATTATAAAAGTTATGAATTATGTGGATGATATTTTAATAGTTTATATTAAGTCATTTTTTATTATTATAAAAAATTTTATAGAATAATAAATATGGATCACCATCTTTTTGAATTTAATAGTCAGGATGAGATTTCAAAAAAAAGAGGAAAAAGAGAGAACCCAAAACTAATTGGGATGCCCTCTTTGTAATATCCGTATATTTCCTGTGAGTGGAAATAAAGGCTAAGCCAGTATTTATGTGATGATTAAATACCCATGGATATAAAAATACGGAAAGGAAAATGCCTTTAGATAAGAAGGATCCTAATTGACTAAGTCCCTAGTCTTAAGGATTTTAAGTAAAAAAATGACTAAGGGTAAAATGGTCATTTTGAATAAAGTTGACAAAAAATGTCAAAGTGAACCCAGGGCAATGTTGGCATTAAGAAAAAATAGAAAAGTTATGACATTTCAGGAATTATGGCAAAAGTAGAAAAGGTAATGGCATTTTCGTAAATAAATGGTAAATAAATGATTTCGGAGTTAAGGACAACCGAGAAATAATTATTTGAGGTAGCAGAAGTCCTCAAATGCCGGAGACCCAAACTAAGAAAAGTTTAGTTGGGTTATAAATTAATTAATAAAATTATTACCCGGTACTCGGTGCGGGCAGTTTCGCTGAACGGAGAACAACAGTGCCCGAAAAGCCCGAAAAAGTATTTTCTTAGAAAATTAATTACGGAAAATCCGGGAAGAATTTTGAGGAACAGAAAAGAGCTTGAGAATTAGGGAAAAATATAGAATTTTTCCATGTCCTTAAGTCAAATTGGCCGTCGGAAGCCCGTTTTACGGTGTTGCACGCAAATCGAGGAATCCTGACGAGTTACGAGGGAAATTCGGAGATGCTATGGGCTAGGACATGATGCCACCTAGGCAAGGAGGCATAGGGAATGGTACCACATGAGAGATAAAGCCTCCGGAAAAGTAAAAAGGAAGTTACCCGCGTAAAGGTTACTTTTACGGAAATGCGTGCAACCGGATCAAGTAACTAACCGGGCCAGAGCCCAGTCAGCCAACCAGACTTGGAGGGCAAGTAAAAGGGCACCATTTTCAGCAAGGAATTCCAAGAGGACAAGTGGCACAATGAGGAACAAGTATTTCCCAACTTGGTCTCCAAGTTTCATTAACAATCACACATTATTCCAAGAGCAAATTAATGTAGGCAAAACCACTCTCCTTCCTCTCACAATTCTGTCCCTCTCTCTCTCTCTCTCTCTTACCATCAGAAATTTTCTCTCCCTTCTCTCTAGAAAACACTCCCTCCCCAAGCAAGAAAAGAAGATCCAAGCTTCCATAACACAAGGTAAAGTGTTCATGCAACTAAATCTCCCTCTTTTCTTAAGTTTGCCACTACTACTACCTTCTCTTGAGTTGTTCCTTGAATGAGCCTCTTTTTTTGAGGATAAAGGCTAGGACTTCAAGAGTTGAAGATGGAAAATAGAAGATCTTAAAAGTAGTAAATGGTTGCAAACTCTTCCTTGAGGGGTAAAAGACAAGTTGTTGGTTGTTGTTGTTGTTTTACGTTGTTGTAAAGATTTATGGAAAGCTTATGTTTATGGGGAGGTGCTGCCCAAATTTCTTTTGGTCTAAGGGAATGTGTTTTTGAGTAGATCAAAGTTAAGAAAAAGGGTTTTTGGAAGCAAGGAAACGAATAGTTTCATGAGCAAAGTTGAAAACCCTTCCTTTCCTTATTTTTGCTATTTTCGTCCAAGCTAAAGAAAAAATAGAAAGGATGTGTTTTTGAGCATTTTGATGGTTCCAATATTGGCTTCAAAATGATGTTTTGTGTAGAGTAAAGCTAAGAGATGGATTTTAGAAGCTCAAAGGGCCATAAAAATCAAGTCTTGAACTTGTAGGACACTTTGAAAAACAAAAGGGGGTTTTATGTGTTTTGCAAGTTTTGTTGCATTTTGATGATGGCATGTTTATGTGGATGTTATGCCATGATTTTTAGGGGTTTAAGAGTTCCCAAGAGCATCTTGAAAAAGAACCAAGAACACTTTGGAAATTGGATTAAAGGAAAGCTAAGATCTTGAGGTAGCAAAACTACTAATCTCCTCTTACGTTTATGAAAATGATTTGTGAATGTTACATGAACTTTTATGTTGAGAAAGGTGCATACTTTGTGTATGAAATGTGACTTTTGTGCTATGGCCATATGCATATTTAAGTAAAGTTTATGTGTCACATGTTTAGATGTTCATACACATGCCATAAAGTTATGTATGCACATTCACAATGTTTTGATTATGTGGTTTTGCTATTGGGATTTCCAAATCTCATCCTCCCCCAACTAACCATGTAGGTGCAAGTTCTAGCAAGGGTAAGGAAAAGGTCCTTGATGCATGAAGAGGTTGCCTTTGCTTGCATGGTTTTGTGTACATATTTAAGATGATATGCTCTCTTGATATTTGTTGTGATTGTAACCCCTAAACATCCACAAGAAAGAACCATATGATTATGGGATGATGCATGCATGATCATGAGCTAAGAAGGATAAGAAACTAATCATGCATGTTAGGGTTAAGATCATGAACCAAAAAGAGGTTTTGGTGAATTTTTAAGAAAATTGGTTTTCAATGCAAAAAGGGGTTCCAAAGGCTCTGAAAAATGAATCTTTTTCAAGTAACAGTTAAAAATAGAAAACGAGCTCTAAATGGTCTGACATTTTCTAGTCAGAAACTAGACATCCTAAGCTTTAAAATGACATAAAGTTTGCAGAATTTGGATGTGTAGTTTGAGAGATATGATTTTTCAAAGACTGAGGAAAAATCTGGAAAAACTGACAGTGACCATTTGGACATTGCCACGGTTTTTGAATAAACTGTATCAAATGGGCAAGCATTGAAACCCATGAATATTGTTCCCCTATAGCTCACTTATCAATAAAAATTTAGAAATTGGAATCACTCAGTTTTGATTTTTCTAGAATTAGTAATGATGTTTCAAAGTTAGGCCAGAAAACTGGAAAATGGCACTGTGAACAGTACCGGCTTCTTTTCCGTTTTGAAAAATTCTAGTTCACAATTTGGGGTAAATTTTTGATATCTAAGGCTCAAGAGTGATTCATAAATGATCCATAAGAAGTAAATAGGAGGTGTCACACTCTTGGTTGCCAAGAAGCGGAATCCACAAATTAAGGGTGCAGGCACACTGATACATATACTTGAAGCATATCTAGATATACTTGAAACATGTTATGTGTGCAGGCACACTCATCCATGAACATAAAAGCTTAAAACAAAAGTCATACACACACACATATCCATTTAAAAGGAATATTAATTAGAACAAAATTATAAATAGCAAGGATTGTAATCTAAACACACCCAACCTTTTATTGAACACGAACCATAAAATCATCCAAATATATACAGTACATATTCTTTAAATCTATAATTACTCATTTCCTTTGAACACGCCAACGCGGCATATAAATTTTCTGCACCAAGCCTGGTTCATCACCTTGTGCCACTGAGAAATATGGAAAGCAAATTACTACAGGGGGAGAAAAAAACCAAATACATTGATTTCAAGAAGATCACCATGCTTAATACACACACACACACACACACACACACACACACTTATTTACATTGAACAAAGCATCTTAATTTTCCGAACCAAGCTTGGTTCGTCACCTTGTGCCACTGAGAAATATGGAAAGAAAATTACTAGAAGGATGAAAAAGACCAAGTACAGTGATTTGAAGAAGTTCAAAAAACACAAGCTAGCTTTTATCAATGATCCACATGGAAGAGGTCATTGATGTTGTGATTATAGGTGCTGCGCCTTCCGGTCTTGTTGGTTAGATTTTGATGGTCATGTCTTCTATCAAGAACATTTTAGAGAGTATGCAATTAGATTGTGAGGATAAACTAACAATTTCAAATATTTTAGTTATTAAAATTAAGTACGTTAGAAATTTTCAATGAAATGCTCGTTAAAAACAATTTCAAATATTTTAGTTACTAAAATTAAATACGTTAGAAATTTTTAATGAAATGCTCGTTAAAAACAATATTTTAATAAAATATTCTTAACGTTATTAAACTTTGAGCCAAAGCATATATTTTGAAATCAATGTGGTTGAGTCTAACAACATAGGATAGTATTCATAACAAGGTGGGTGAAAATTTGAATTTCTGTTGAGAAAAATAATGTCCAGGACATCATTGCAATTATCGATGTCAAACTCATTAGTTGACTCTCCAACTTCACCATTTTTACTATTCTACCTTAAAAATGTGTCAATTCACACTTAAATTTGTACTAGCTGCAAACTTGGTTAAATTTATCAAATTAGTCATTGAGTTTTGTAATATCCTATTTTTTTTAAAAAAATTATTAGCATTAGAAAATATTATTTTATGATAAATAAAATTTATTATTATGTATCTAAATAATATGGTTTTGCTTAAATATGATTCTTTAAATTAAAATAAATTATAATATATATTTAAATAGTTAATGGCAAAAAAAAGAAAATGGGGTAATTTTTGTAATATCTTAATCCTTTGGGACAGTTGTGTAATTTTCACTAAAAGTTTTATTTTAAACACACCCGGGGAGAGACGGCTTTTCATTGTGTGTACTGTATGTGTTACTGTTTTCATTGTGTGTACTGTATGTGTTACTGTTCATCGTCCTCTCCGTCTCTTCGTCTGCCATTCCTAAGTTTTTGAGCTTATTTTGGTAAACAAAACTACATCTAATCACAAAACTTCCTTCATAAAAGTTGTTCAATGAATTTTTATTTTTCATATGGTAGTAATTTTGGTCCGATTAGATAAAATTTTTAGAGTTAGGATTTTGAGAAGTTTTGAGTTTTGACAATATAAGAGTATATAAATGTAAAGGGATGTTAATGGGTAATTTTCATCTGTTTGGATTTTTGATTTGGTTGTTTTCTTATTTTATAATGATTTTTTAGTCAGACCTTATATTTCCATTTATTGATTATTTGCCCAATGAAAATGATATTCAACAATTTATTTTGGATTTTGGGAGTGTTATTGCTGATTTAATCGGTTCAATTTAATTATTAATTGATTTGAGAAATTTTAAATAATTTTTATAGATGATCTGTTTATTTTGGGGTACATAGGATTGTTTGTACCAATTGAACTTGAGTTTTATAATTTCTTTTAGTTCATTAGAGATTATAAAATTTTTTTGAAAGGATGAGATTTGATGTAGATGATGAAATATGAATATTCTGAAATTTTTGTGAAACTTTAAATGTTGAAAATTAGTATTTTTGGATACGTTAAGGAAATATAAATATTTCTAATGATTCTATTGCATGAAACATGACTTATGGAAGAAGGAAATTGGGATTTTAATAAGTGTTTGAAGATATTTGATTTTTGTGATTTTAGAGGATTTAAAGATAATGATTTTTGGGGATTTTTGGTATATTGGGTATAATTTTAAGGAAGAACAATAGACTTATTAGATGATATGAAGGGAATTGAGATAAAATATTTGAATTATAATGGAAGGTGGAAAATTGTTGGAAAACTTAAAATTTGAAAAGAAAATAAGTTTTATATAAATGTACACTTGTTTTATTAGCATTATATTAATGTGATTTAATCAATTGTGTAGATTAATTGTGTCTTGGTGACTTGAGCTTTGGGCTTGGATTATTGTGGTATTGCATATTTGTTTTAACGTGAGGTAACCACATTTAATTTATTTTATAAGCTTGTCATGGGTTGTAAGATGTTTTGGTAAATATCTTTTGAATAGTAAGTGTTATCTTCATTTAAAATTTGCTTATGGTGATTAAATTGTGAAATTAAAATGAAGTTACCGTTGAAAACTATGTTCTATATGTTTATGAATCATTGGTGAAGCGGATAATAGTTTGACATTATGATTTATATTAATGACTCTTTATATACTGTAATTGAGAACGTGATGGAAAATGAGAATATATGTGTTATGGAAGGATGGTGGCTGTATTGTTGGGGCTTGGGTTGTGATGAATTCTGGAAAGAAGATATACTCAGTACACCATAAAGTCCATGGCAATAGTATCCACTACTGATCATAGTGGTTGACATTATATTAAACCTTCCAAGTCTTGGACCCAGTTGTGGGCGGCTTTGAGAATGGTCAACTCTCGTGAGTCTTGGACCTAGTTGTGGGCGACCATAGAGAGGATGACACTTTCCAGCCTTGGACCCAGTTGTAGGCGCCTAGAAAGGGGGCTCCTTAACCTCATTTTGATGGTTAACTCTGGCCAAGTCTTCTATCATTATAGGTTAGAGTCCACGTCAGGTGATATAAGGAGGAGTTTGGTGGGGGAATTGTGTATAAATTGTGTGGTATTATGTTGATATAAATGTGATTACGAATTTATTCAATTGAAGCATTGTTATTCTACCAACTCTCGATCTAGAGTATATTATTATGTTTGGTATGGATTTAATCATCAAATACTCTTTTGGTTTATAAATGTTATCAACATACTTTTAAATGAACTTATCCTTGCTTCACATCTTATAACCCTGCTTGAATATTTGATAAATTATCTGTTGGTTACTAGGACTTTATGTCTTATCCCGTGGTTTCAACATTTTCAGGAGAGGGCTCCAGTATAGGTAGACGGGAAGGAAAAGAGCCGGAGGCATAGTATTGTGTTAACCTTTTGTAGAGCCTCCTCTTTTTGGGACATATATGTGGAAGATGTGTATATTGCCATATGTTTAGGCTTTGCATACTTTTCATATCCTTTTACTCATTTTGAATGATGTTGTATCACTCTAATTCGCTGATGTTAGTCTATGAAGTGGGCATATGCCACCTCGGTAAGGGTCTTTTGATATCAATTGTTTCCTACATAGAAGGTTTTATTTTGGATAATACATTCGATGTTTGAATGGAATTAAGCCATCATTGGGTTGAGATGGCGGATTATTAAATTTATTTTTCTTAATTGATTTAGGTGGATTTTTTTATTATGAGGTTTATGGATGAGATTGTTTCAAGTTTACCATTTTTGCATTTCCATCTTATTCAATTATGTTAATTTGCTCTTAAACTCATGCTAATTTTTGGATTTGATTATGATAGAAGACTTCATATATAAAATTTGTAGAAATTTCTTTGTTGAGTATAGAAAACTATGGATGTTGATAAATTTAATTTCAATAATTTGAATTTTAAATATATTTAAATCAAATTATTGTAATTTTTATATTTGAATTATTTAATTATATGATTTTAATAGCTATTTATTGATAAAAGTAAACTCTTATGATCTATATGATTCCAGTCTACTATCCAAGTTTACATTTCTATCATGAATTTTCTTAAACACATGAGTTTGACAACCTTATCTATAATAGGAGGACACTTGTTCCTAGTAAAAAAAAGGAGAAATTTACTATCAGGTCCCAAACAACCTAATTAATGAACAAAATATTCCAAAGATTGGTAAAATTACCATCAGGTTCCAACAGTAGATGATCCGGTTGTTATTGATGGCGGATGAGATTGTTAATGACAACCGGACCAGCTAGTGTTGGGACCTGATGGTAATTTTACCGATCTTTGGGACCTTTTGTTCATTAATTCCTCTTTTTAGAACATGATGATAAATTCCCTAAAAAGCATATATTTTGAAAATGGATAGAGATATATGTGAAGGGAGCTCATTATTTTATTTCGAATTTAAAAAAATTACTCCATATAATTGTCTTGTATACATAATACATATAAAAGTGTACAAGATAAATACTCTACAAAAATTCCAAGAGTCTTATTAACCTAATTAGTGTATAAATTTAAAACGATGTATTATATCCATTAAATTAATGTATTATTTTGATGAACGTGACAAATAAATCAATTGTTCAGCTATAAATTTCAGAGATAAATATCTCTACAATAGTAAAATCCCATACCGATATCTTATATGTCTCTGAGCCCTTTAATTTGAGTTGCAGTTGATGATTTTTATTATTGCTCAAAATATTTGATATGATCTATAAATTAAAAGACGATACATATATAGTAGATTATTTTCTCCCTTCTTAGATACCCTGATAATTAAAGAGGGTATTTCCTTTATAAAAAAAGAGTGAATATTTCATGAGAGCGTGTAGCAATTAAAATTTAACGAAATTGATGTAAATAGGAAGGCTCCACATTAAATTAAAATTCCATAGATTACTTTCATCAGTGTGCTAATTAAATAAATTCAATTGCACAATATGCTCATATATCATTGTACTAACTCCGATAATTAATATAAGAATTAGTTGACATTTTTGAAAAGGTTATAAAGCAAAATAAATTACTTAATTATAACACATTATAAAATATTTATGTAAATAATCATATTATATCATTTTACTAATCATGCAAATTAACTTGAATAAAAAATAATAAAGATATCAAGTAATTAGCTTCTTTAACCTCTTGGACCTGAAACATCTCTAGATATGCTTGAAAGTTGGAACTTTTTCTAGGTGCAGGCACACTCATCCATGAACATAAATGCTTGAAACAATAGTCATATACATCCATCTACAAGGAATATTAATTACAAGAAATTATAAATAGCAAGAATCGTAATCTAAACACACCCCACCTTCATTGAACAAGAACCACACAATCATCCTTCTTTAATCTATATAAACCCATTTACATTGAACATACATCATATTAATTTTTTGAGCCAAGCTTGGTTCTTCACCTTGTACATTGAAAGAAATGGAAAGACAATTACTTCAATGATTTGAAGAAAACCACCATGCTTACACACACATACACACACGCATAACCCTCAAATTACTTATCAAAGTACCAAAATCACAAGCTACCTTTTTACCAACGATCCACATGGAAGAGGTCATTGATGTTGTGATTATAGGTGCTGGGCCTTTCGGTCTTGCAACTTCAGCTTGTCTAACACAATATTCAATACCTCACATAATCTTTAAAAAAGAAGATTGTAATGCTTCTCTTTGGAGAAAACACACTTACGATCAGGTCAACCTTTACCTTGCAAAAGAGTTTTGTTCTTTACCCTTGATGCCTCACTCACCTTCCAGCCCAATGTATCTCACCAAAAGTGAACTCCTCAACTACATCAACAACTATGTTATTCGTTTCAACATAAGCCCACATTACTGTCGTATGGTTGATTTTGCTGCGTTCAATGAAACTAAGAAGAGGTGGAGGATTGAGATGACGAACACAAGTCAAGAAGTTGGAGGGCGCCACCATGAGGCTTACCAGGCCAAGTACGTGGTGGTGGCGAGTGGTGAGAATAGTGCAGAATATGTGCCTGAGTAGGTTGGATTGGACAGCTTCGAAGGAGAGATAGTGCACTCCAAGAATTACAAGTCCTTTTCGAAGAATAAGGACAAAATGGTTCTTGTTGTTGGGTGTGGAAATTCAGGGATGGAGATTGCTTATGATCTTAATGAGTTTGAAGCAAGAGGGTCCATTATTATCAGAAACCCTGTGAGTTTTCTTAATTGTTCAAAGCTTGGCCAATATTCCTTTTCGTCTTTGCCTATTTGTTTTTTATTTTAAATCTTTCAATCATGTCACAAGTCTTACATAGCAAGGGATTCCTTGTAAAAAGAGTCTCATATAGCCTTGGATGCCTTAACCTAATAGCCAGCTTTTTTGGGGTGTGGTTTTCATAGGAAATTCATGCTCGTTACAATTGCTCTCATTGAGAGAGGGCTACCAGCAGAGTGGCAAGAGGTAGAGTGAAGCGTCATATTATGGAGAAGCTAGGAGGTCGGGCGACTAACAGGCTAGGGCTTCCAACAAAAGGTTCTAGCAGGACGGATGGTTTGCAAGTTGCTGAATAGTGAAGTGCTTGAACAACCCACCCAAAAGCTAGCTTTTAGATCTTCCAATGAAGTAATGAACATTCCCTCTTTGCAATTTGTAACCCCTTAACAATTTAACTATATATTATATTCAAAATTTATTTATGTAACTCATAATCTCTTTTGATACCATTTATAATCCTTCTGATACCCTTTATAATCCCAAACAACCCAGACATTTAAATACAATTAATTATTAAATCCTCAAGGTCCAGGGCACAAAAGTTATGGGTGAGACACCCAGCCCACAAACCATTCACAATTTATGGTATCATTCCGACCCAGGGCACAAGACTCACCCACAAGGCGCCATTAAAAGCCACAAGAGTCAACAATATTTAATCTTTCCCTTACACATGCGGGTCCATCAATAATACTCCAAGGGATACATAACAAGTTAGAGTACCAAAAGATAAATTATTAACCACAACTAGAATATCCCGAAATAAACATAAGGACAAACAAAGTAGAGTATGCAAACCCTAAAGTCTGGCAATATACATTTCTCCTTAAGATAACCAAACTACTTAGCCTACAGTGATAGCTATTATCAAACTGTTGGCTCCTTCTCTTCACGCCTCGAGCCACTAAGTTCCTCCTCTGAAAAAATATACATCAATAGGGTGAGACATAAAGTCCTAGTAACCAACAATCAATTCATAGAATATACAATACAGGATTATAAGTCAGTGAAGCAGTGCTTATACATAATATTCAAATAAAATTAAGGCTTTCCATTCACTACAATCATAATGCACAAATGGTCCCTCCATCCTACTCCTCTGTATCACTCCTGGCCTCCCACCTGGGTTTAGGCCGACTCCACACTTAAGTGTGAGTCACAATAAAACATGGCCTCCCTCCTGGGTCTAGGCCGACTCCCCGCTAGAGTGTGAGTCACAATAAACCCCGACTCCCCACTAGAGCGTGAGTCACAATAAATCCTGGCCTCCCTCCTGGGTTTAGGCCAACTCCCCACCTGGGTCTGAGTCACAATACAGTTAACCACTATGATCAGTTGTGGGGCAACCACGGATACATTCACAATACAATACACCAATCCCATCATCACAAGATTCCCCAACTACTTCAATACCACCTAACATTCAAATCCTCCACATATGCATAAATTCACAATTATCACAAATAAAATTCAATCATAATTATCCATCATACAAATATCTAAATAACACGTACTCTTTATATATATAGAAAATACTTCCCACTTCACTAAATTGAGCATATAAACATAGAGTTAATATTCACAATATATATAACTAAGGTATCGAAAATACTTTACAATCCATGCAAGCATATAAAATGAATTAACATCGGTTACCTCAACTCCGGGATACTTGTAAGTCCAATTCACAGAGCACCAACCACACTCAAACTAATCTACACAATAATGTAGATAAAACTTTAATATATATAAATTACATAATCAACTTGATTATCTACCTTTAAGGTTTTTAAATAATCATTTAAAATTTATAGCCCCCAATAATCTCTTAACTATTTAATTTAACCCAAAATTCAATTATTCCCCTCAACTCAAAAACTTAATTAATTCGTAAATCAATTTCAATTACACAATTCCCAGTTTAAAGTTTAGGGTTTTAAAGATGAAACCGTTAAATTACAGATCCTTAATCTGTTTAACAATATAAACCGACTAACTCTCCAAGAACATCTTCAATAACACTAATAAATCATTAACTCAAACCTATTACGTGCAAATAACCTATGTAGATTAACTTATAAACTAATTAAATCAAATAATTGTTTTAAGCTATAACAACAATCAAATCATAAATTCAAAAGGAAGAAAATTAATAGTTATTTCCCCTCTACCTTCTATTAGACAGTTCTTGACAAAACTCAATCTTTCTCTCAGGCCCTAATATTAAATTTTCATCTAATCGGTATGATATTACTACCATTAGAAAGAGAAAATTATTTAGAAAAATTTTTATGAAGGAAATAAATTGAAAAGAAGTAGTTTCGATTACCTAATTGATCACATATTGAACCTCAAACCAAAAGCTGCCGCCGACGAGAGGGAGTAGAGTAAAGAAACTGATGCACTCGTCCTTTTTTGGCTTTAGGTATACATATGTATATATGGGTCACGAAGCTTCCTCTCACCCCTTTTTTTATTTAATATATATATATATATATATATATAAAAGATGCTGGCTAAGCTTCTTCTTTTTTTTTCAATTGTTTCTTTTTATATTTATATATGTCAACTAAGGAGGCCACGTATCTCTTTATATATATATATGTTATTATTATTATTTTTCTCCTATATAAGATTATCTTTTAATTATTTAAGATTTTGTTTGATTTATATGTATCACATCATGACGTAATCTTTTTGATCCAAAAGATTACCTAATAAATTATATTTAACATAAGTATTATTTACATAAAACAATTAAATCCTTTAAATAAATAATTATTTTTCAATATCATTAAATCCTCTAAATAAACAAAAAATAGGATGTTACAACTCTCCCCACCTAATAAGAATTTTGCCCCCAAAATTCTCAGGAAGATAAAGCACAAAAATGGAACACATAGAACAACCACAATCCGCACAATTAACTAGATATCAAGGAATCAAATTTCCAGACATTAGAACTCATTAATAACACGGGATCATGTCACAACCACAAAGCAAGGGATTCGCACCTATGTAAATAAATTGGAGAAATCATGACGCATTCGTTCTTTGGTTTCCTACGTAGCATCACCAGGTGACATTCCCTTCCAGAAAATCTTCAGTAAACGAATGGTCTTATTCCGTAATTGTTTATCCTTGACATCTAAAATCCGCTTTGGTTTAGCTTGGAAGGTTAAATTCTCTCTTAATTCAACCTCGTCAGCCTGGATGACATGCAAGGGATCTAGGTGATACTTTTTAAGTTGAGACACATGAAAGACATTATGCAACCCAGAGAGGTGTGACAGCAATGCAATTTGATAAGCAACAGGCCCAATCCTCTCCAAAATCTCATACGGGCCAAGATAGCGAGGCGACAATTTCTTAGCTTTAATGGATCTACAGATGCCGGTCATAGGGGTCACCTTTAAGAACACATGATCGCCCACTTGAAACTCTAAATCCCTTCGACGCCTGTTGGCATAACTTTTCTACCTACTTTTGCCGTTAGCATCTTTTGTCTGATCATTTCTACTTTCTTTGAAGTTCTCTCTACAAAATCTGGGCCAATGATGGCTCTTTCACTTAATTCCGTCCAACAAAGAGGTGATCTATACTTTCTACCATATAATGCCTCAAAAGGTGCAATTTGGATACTGGAGTGATAACTGTTATTATAAGCAAACTCGGCTAAAGGTAGGTGGCAATCCCAACTTCCAGGAAGCTTAATAGCACAAGACCTCAACATATCCTCAAGAGTCTGAATAGTCCTTTCTGTCTGACCGTCTGTTTGGGGATCATAAGCAGTACTGAACTTTAACTTAGTACCCATAGCTTCTTGCAAAGCTCTCCAAAAATGTGATGTAAACCTTGGATCTCTATCAGACACAATATCTGAGGGGACCCCATGAAGCCTCACTATCTCATTCACATACTTTTGCACTAACTTTTCCAGCTCTTCGTTCTTTTGAATGGGTAAGAAATGGGCTGACTTAGTTAACCTATCAACAATGACCCATATAGTGTCGTATCCGGCAGATGTCGGGGGCAATTCTGTAATGAAATCTATTGAAATGCTATCCCATTTCCACTCAGGAACCTTTAGGGAAGTGAGTAATCCTGGGGGTCTTTGATGATCAACCTTCACTTTTTGACATGTTAGGCACCTCATCACAAATTCCGTTATGTCCCTCTTCAATCTTCTCCACCAATACCCATGTTTCAAAGCATGATACATCTTTGTAATACCAGGATGAATGGTGTATTTACTCTGGTGAGCCTCCTCTAGTATCGTTCTCTTGAGCTGATCATCGTTAGGAATACAAATTCTCCCTTTAAACAATAGAAGACCTTCAGCTCCTAGTTTAAAGTCGTTGATTTCCCCTTCCTCCAAACCTTCTCTAATCTTTAATAGGTACTCATCCTCCAACTGAGCATGTTTAATTTCCCTTAAGAAATTTAACTCAACTCGTAATGATTGTAATCTGGCAACTATTACAGGTATCACATGTGCATCACGCAATGATTCCAAAAGACGATTCACTTCCATCCTCATACTAAACATGTGAACTGATTTTCTACTTAAAGCATCTGCTGCTACATTAGCCTTTCTAGGATGATACTTTAATTCATAATCATAGTCCTTGAGGAACTCCATCCATCTCCTTTGTCTGTTATTTAATTCTTTCTGGTCTACTAGATACTTCAAACTCTTGTGATCATTGAAAAGTTCAAATCGAGCTCCATATAGGTAATGTCTCCAAATCTTCAAGGCAAATACTACTGCAGCCAACTCCAGATCATGAGTTGGGTAATTCCATTCATGTGATCTTAATTGCCTAGAGGCATAAGCTATTACCTTGTCGTCCTGCATCAAGACACATCCCAAACCCTTCAAAGAGGCATCGGTGTATACTACATAAGGGCGCATCGGGTCCGAGATAGTCAGAACTGGAGCTGTAGTCAATTTGGACTTTAGCTCCTTAAACGTAAACTCACACTTTTCATCCCATATAAACGGTTGATTCTTCTTGGTCAACTTTGTTAGAGGCATTGCAATTTGAGAAAATCCTTTAATGAAGCGACGATAATAACCTATCAACCCCATGAAGCTACGCACTTCAGTTACTGTCTTAGGAGGTTCCCACTCTAAGACTGCCTCAACTTTGCTGGGGTCTACTAACACTCCTTGAGCTGACACTATGTGACCCAAGAACTTCACTTCTTTTAGCCAAAACTCACATTTACTCAACTTAGCATATAGTTTGTGCTCCTTCAAAATCTGTAACACAATTCTGAGGTGATTTCTATGGTCTTCCTCACTTTTAGAATAAATCAAGATATCGTCAATGAAGACCACCACGAACTGGTCTAAATAAGGTCTAAATATCCGATTCATATAATTCATGAACACTGTTGGGGCATTGGTTAATCCAAAAGGCATCATTAAAAACTCATAGTGTCCGTAGCGAGTGTGAAATGCAGTCTTTGAAACGTTCTCTGCCCTCACTCTCAATTGATGATATCCTGATCTCAAATCAATTTTTGAAAGACTGAGGAGCCTACTAATTGGTCTAACAAGTCATCAATCCTTAGGAGGGGATACTTATTCTTTATGGTAGCCTTATTCAGTTGCCTGTAGTCGATACATAACCTCATGCCCCCATCCTTTTTCCTTACAAAGAGCACTGGAGCTCCCCATGGAGATACACTCAGTCTGATGAAACCCTTCTCCAGCAAATCCTCTAGTTGTCTCTTCAATTCTGCCAACTTGAAGGTACCATTCGATTGGGAGCCTTAGAAATAGGCTCAGTTCTCGGTGCTAGCTCGATAGCAAAATCTACTTCTCTTGTCGGGGGCAAACCTGTCACTTCTTCAGGAAACACGTCTGGAAACCTTTTCACCACCTCGATCTGATCAATACTCTCACTTCCTTCAACTTGAACCGAGAAAAAGACGATGAATGTTTGGCATCCTTTCTTGATACTTTTCTCCACTTGTGTCACCGATAATAACATTAACTCGCTTTGTTTCTCGGGGACTATCATATAGCTCTGGAGCATAACTGTTTTCTCTTTACAATTTAGGTTAGCATCGTTTGCTGATAACTAATCCATTCCCACAATAACATCGATACCCCTAAGTGGTAAGCATATCAAGTCAATGGTTGTTTCACGACCCTCAAACACAAACATCATATCCAAACATGCCTTAGTCGTAGTCACAGTTGCTCCAGCCAGAGTTGATACGTGTAAGTCATATGGGAGATTAGACATACAAAATTTCAACCGTTCCACACAATCATACGATATAAAAGAATGGGTGGTACCAGAATCAAACATAGCATGAAGAGGATGATTTTGTAGAAAGATTTTACCTCTGATCAACTGGGGTAAAGTCCCTGCCTCCTCAGCTGTCAGTGCGAATACTCGACTTGGTGCCGTGGTTTTGGAGGTCTGCTCCATCTTCTTATTCTTGTGGCAATATCTGGCCAAATGGCCGGTTTCTCCACAAACATAGCACGTCCAACAATTTCCTGGGTGATGTCTACCACATCGAGTGCATTCAGGGTAGACAGTCATATTAGGGGCAGCATCAATAGACCCCCTTTGAAAGCTCTGGTTACCACCTCCGCTACCTCTAGGGACTTGGGCCCCTTGTGTTGGGCCTCTCTGATATGGTGTCGTTTGAAAATGATTCCTTGCTCTACTGTTGTTACCTGAGCCTAGGCCAGAGTATCTATCCCTTCTAATTGGCCCACCACCTGAGGGTTTAGAGTTCTTGCTGAACCTACCGTGTGAATTCTTTCTGCGTGCTACCTCTGTCTCTCTTATCTTTCTAGCCACCATTCTGATAGTAGTACATATTTTCTCAAAGTCATCAATCTCATGGGCCGCCATATGTTGTCTAATCTCAGGTCTAGCCTTTTCTAGCAATTGAGAAGCGAGCCACCTGGGTGTAGGGTCCACCTTCACATAGGCCACATACTTGGATAGATTAATAAACTGGGAAATGAAGGCATCCTCATGAAGATCTCCTTGTTGAAAGGCATAGAATTCATTCTCCTTTTATTGCCGTAGAGCTACTAGAAAGTAATGGTTGAAGAACCTCTTCTTGAATTCATCCCACTCTAAGTCGGGTTCACATGGAGATTTGGCACTTGCCCACCATTGCTTGGCACTCTTCTTCATCAGTACAATTGCAATGTTAACTTTTTGTCGAGAGTTGCAAGGGACTGCAAGAAAAAGGGTCTCTAATCGATCGATCCATTCTTCCGCCACCAAAGGTTCCAATCCTTCGTCGAACTCGGGTGGGCGAAAAGCATTTAAACCCTTCCAAATTGCATTCATGGCCACTCTCTCTTGAACTATTCCCATTTCTTCAATTGGACATGATTGACTTGGTGGATTTCGAGTAGTACCCATACTCTCAAACTTAACAGGGTCATTCACATTCTCGGGAATACCATTCTTCTGTCATAGATTTCCCCTTTCTTCCTTTTCCTGCTCCATCTTTCGCAACCTTTCATCCAATGATAGCATTATAGCTTGCATTTGCTTTAAAGTCTCTACCATTGATGATGCAGGTGATGGATCATTACAACTTCCACCAGTACCTCCTCCTGTACGCCTTGTGTTTACCATCTCTCCCCACCTAATTGATACATATTGAACCTCAAACCAAAAGCTGTCGCTGACAAGAGGGAAGGGAGTAAAGAAACTAATGCACTCGTCCTTTTTTTAGCTTTAGGTATACATATGTATATATAGGTCACGAAGCTTCCTCTCACCCCTTTTTTTATTTAATATATATAAGACGCTGGCTAAGCTTCTTCTTTTTTTTTCAATTATTTCTTTTTATATTTATATATGTCAACTAAGGAGGCCACGTATCTCTTTATATATATGTTATTATTATTTTTTCTCCTATATAAGATTATCTTTTAATTATTTAAGATTTTCTTTGATTTATATGTATCACATCATGACGTAATCTTATTGATCCAAAAGATTACCTAATAAATTATATTTAACATAAGTATTATTTACATAAAACAATTAAATCATTTAAATAAATAATTATTTTTCAATATCATTAAATCCTCTAAATAAACAAAAAAATAGAATGTTACACAATTAGTATATGAAAATGCACTAAACCAATCTATAATATTTGTAGGTGAATGTACTTACAATAGAAATGGTGCATCAAGGCATATGTTGATGCTGAAAAATTTGCCAACTCAAAAGATGGATGCTTTTATTACATTTCTTGTGAACTGGAACTACGGCGATCTCTCCAAATATGGGATTCATCAACCCGACGAAGGGCGTTTCTACCTTAAACAAGTCACTGGAAGGTATCATGTCATTGACGTTGGTACCATCAAAAAGTTTCAAGACGGAGAAATTAAGGTTTTCTATCATTTTTCCCTTAATGAGTGTTTATGTGACTGCATAATATCACAACTTCTTTATCAACATTTCATTTCTCTCTAATATGCATCTCGTGCAGGTCATTTCTTCCACAATAAAGAGAATTGAAAAGAATAAGGCGATATTTGAGAACAATATGGAGAACAATATGCGGGTAATCTCTAATATGCATCTCGTGTTTGCTACTGGGTTCAAAAGCATAGCTAATAAGTGGCTTAAGGTATACTTCAACTCCCTAATGTCAATCAAAGCTAATACAATGCTCCTCGATTATAAAAGTAGAATCTAATTGAAGAGTTGATGTTGATTCTAAATATATAATTTATTTCTTTTTTGTTAATTTTTCTCATTATCCTTATTGATGCTAGCTCACTATAATCAAGTAAGGAAGATGATTAGAATGTTTTAGAAAAAAAACATACTATATTAAATAACTTAACTAATATCTTTTGAAACAGCACCGAAAGCAGAGGGCACCGAAAGCAGAGAATGAAGCATCAACCATTGTTGACTAAGAGCAGAGCACCGAAAGCATAAGACAGCTGCACATTTTATTTTTTTTAATTTTCCCTCCCCATCATGATGCTTCTGTAACCTAAAGACTTTGTTGGCTCTCCCCTGCTATAAATAGAAGGCCATTTATGTTGTAAGAGGCATAGTTGAATTGAAAGTTTAAGTGTGTTTTAAGAGTTCAGGAGTGAGCTCATTTGGTTCCTATACCATTTTTGGTATCAGAGCCTGGTTCCAAAGAGAGGGAACCTCCTGAAAATGTTCAGGAAGCAGAGTTACAGAGGAGTAAACCAAGAGAGTCACTGCCAGTCTCGAAACTCATACTTACAGACCTTTTTTAGCCAAACAGACATTGTCATTATTCTCAGAAGATTGGAAAACCTTGGAATAGAGTTTTCGTCAGTCGGAGGTGGTCCCACGTGCCGTCACCGACGTTTCACGCACTACACGCGCCTGCTGGAGGTTGAAGACGACCACATCAATAGCCACATCACCCGCCATGTCAGCAAACCTGCCCAGTTAGCTATATAGCACCCCTTAGTGCTGACACGTGTTACTTTACACCACGTCAACTGTACAGTTAGTACATCACTGTCACGTCAGCAGACCTGCTCAGTCATCGACACATCACCCACTCATACGTCGCCATGTGTCACTAAACGCCACGTCCACTGTCCAGTCATCACCTCACTGCCACGCAAGCAGACATGTCCAGTCAGCAACACGTCACCCACTTAGACTCTAACACGTGTCACTATCTGCCATGTCACCTATCCCAGTCAACCAAACTTTTAGTAATTGCATTTTTGCCCCAAAAATTGGCAAAAAATTATATTTTTGGCCCAAAAAATTTCCACAATTACATTTTTTGTCCCAAAATTTTCAAAAATTATAAATTTGGCCCATAATTTTATGAAAATTACAATTTTGGCCGAAAAATTCGAAAAATTGCATTTTTTACTAGAAACTTCCAAAAAAATTACAGTTTTGGCCCAAAAACTTCAAAAATTGCAATTTTGACCCCTAAACTTTCCATAAATTACAAACTTACCCTTGAACTTTCCAGAAATTACTATTTTTCCCTTAAACTTTAGAGAAATTGTAAAATTGCCCCTGAAACTTCCAGAAATTGTATTTTACCCCTGAACTTTCCAAAATTTCATTTTCCATATAAACTTGCATTCTAGGCCTCAGAATGCCTCCAAGACGCAGATTTGTGCATGAGGTGCAGATAAATAAGTTGAGGCATCAAATACAGTAACTGGAAGCTACTGTAGAGCTGTAACGAACCTTACTTGATAAACACAGAAAAACCCTTGAATATGAGGCAGACAGCATCAGTTCATCATCAACTGGAGCCACCGAACACAGAGACAGAGATTCTGCCTTACATAAAAGTGGACATCCCTGAATTTGAAGGATAGCTTCAACCAGATGAGTTTGTGGATTGGTTTCACACTATTGAACGTGCATTTGAGTATAAAGAGATTTCGGAAGAGTAGAAAGTCAAGATTGTAGCCCTGAAACTCAAGAAGCATGCCTCGATATGATGGGAAAACCTTAAGCAGAAGCGGCCATGAGAGGGAAAGTCTAATATTGTGAACAGGGTGAAAATGAAGTGCCACCTCACCAGGAAGTTTATATCGAAACATTACCATCAGGACAATTTCATTGAACTGCAGAATCTTCGACATAAATTAATGTCTGTCGAAGAATACACTAGGGAATTTGAGAAACTTATGATGAAGTGCGACATTCAGGAAAAAGAGGAGCAGACGATAGCTCGTTATCTTACAGGTTTGAATGCTGACATAAGCCACCCAGTCCAATTTTAGCAGTATTAGACCTTGGATGATGTTATTATATTAGCGATTCAGGCTGTGAAGCAGGTCTCTAAGAGGTCTCCTTTCCAACCTTCTTCCTCGAGGGGTTATACTGAGCGTTGGAAGGTGAAATTCCAGCAGACCAACCGCCAAGGCAAGCCACATCCGAGCAATATGCGCCAACCATTTACAAACAAGGAGTCCAGCTCTAAGATGGTCAAATGCTTCAAATGTCAGGGACTCGATCATATTGTAGCAGATTATCCTAACTAGAGAATTGTCACCATTAGGGGAGGACAAGCATATGAAATACCTGATGAAGGTGAAGAAGAGATCGCATTTTATGAAATCAAACTGGTTTTATGATGAGGAGGTTACTCCAGCCGATCAAGGAGAGACTTTGGTGATTAGGCGAAACCTGCACACAGCCATAGTCAAAAAGGAACCATGGTTACACCGTAACATCTTTCACACCCGATGCACTGCCCAGGGCAAGGTTTGTAATGTAATCATTGACAGTGGGAGCTGTGAAAATGTAATATCTGACTACATAGTGTAGAAATTGAAGATATCAACGCATGATCATCTATTGGAAACAAGGTAAGCATTTCTAAGCAGTGCCTTGTCTCTTTCTCTATTGGAAACAGGTATCGTGACGAGGTTTTGTGTGATGTTGTGCCCATGGATGCATGCCACCTTCTTTTAGGAAGGCCTTAGCAATATAATCGATATGCTCAGCATGATAGGCATGTAAACACATACTCCTTCACCAAAGATGGTGCCAAGATTAAGTTAGCATCCCTTCCACCTAATAAATTTAGCAAAGCCTCGATGGAAGCTAAGCCGTTGGTGACATTGATGACAAAGGAGGAACTCAAGAAGATAAATCCTAAAGCCCAGCTGATGAGTCTCATTTTGGTAGCAGCCATTATTGACTAAGAGCAGAGCTTCGAAAGCTTAAGACAACTGCACTTTTTATTTTTTTAATTTGCCCTCCCCATCATGATGCTTCTGTAACCTAAAGACTTTTTAGCTCTCCCCTGATATAAATAGGAGGCCATTTGTGTTGTAAGAGGCAGAGTTGAATTGAGAGTTTAAGTTTGTTTTAAGAGTTCAAGAGTCGCTACTACAAAAGGTAGTTTTTACTACTGAAATCTGTGTCCTTTCTCTAAAAAAGGGAGTAAAAAGTGAAGGTGATGGTATTTTTGAAATTATTGAACAACTTTTAGTGCCCTATATTAAACATAGGACGCCTAAAGGTAGCGGTAGAACCTTTAGACGCCTTATAAACGTATGGGGCGCCTAAAGTGGAGCTATAAAAGACCTATGGCACCCTATTTTATCGAATAGGGTGCCATATGGGCCATATGGTGCCCGCCCTATGGCATGCTATTTTGAATAATAGGCCGCCTAAAGTGTCGCCCTCTTTTTTTTTAAAACACACCACTCTCGTAACTCATCATCTTCCTTATCCCACTTTCAAGCTAGACACCGTCGCCATACTACTCCCCATCAGAGCTCGTCGCCCTCTGTTCCACGAAGCCCGACTCTGCTCTACTCTCTGTCCATAAAGCCCGACGCTGTTGAAGTGCCATCTAGCCTGAAGCACTGTGAAGGCCGACGCCCACGCTGGCGCCTCTCACTCGTGAAGCCATCGCTGTCGTCTCTCTCACCGTCGTGAAGCGCCGTGTTCTAAGCCTCTCTCGCCGTCGCCTTTCTAGTTCGCTTGCAGGTTATATTCTTCCCCATTTACCATTTTGTTATACATGCATGTCACCTTTGAAGTATGAATCTGAATGTTTTCGTGCGTTTTGTTGTGTTTACGTGTGTGTACGTAGCTACATGGATCTAGTTGTGAGCTTAAGTTTAAATCTTTGCTTGTCTTGAAATGAATTTGACTAGAAAAAGCAAGCATTTTCAAAATTTTAGGGAAGCTCACTTGTTTTTGTGATTATAGTTCGTGCGTATATGTGTATGATTATAGTTGCTTGACTTTACGAAAGCTCACAAATTTTAGGAAAGCATTTTCAAAATATGAAATTTACTTGCTTGACTTTTTGTGCATATATGTGTATGATTTTGTGATTATTGTTTGTACGTATTTTTTATACTTGGATTCATGTTGTTGAGGATGAAAAAAGGGATTTTTCACAAGTTTTTTGTTTGAGAATTTCTATTTGTATGCCATTGAAATTGCTAATAGCCCTTTGTGAAGAAGAAGAAATTTTAAAAAAAATTCCAAAAAAGATGATAAATTCCAAGAAATTCCAAATTTGATAAATGTCTTATATATGTGTGCTAGTTAGTATGGAAATTTTTATGCTCATAGATAATATAAAAAATGTGTTATTTTTAGTATACTTAATTATAGAGAGAGTAAATAATTACATTAGAAGGACACATTAATAATTTTAAATAGTTTTAACATAATTACAAATAAAAAATCTAGTGCTTCAGAATTTTTATAATTTGTTTTATTAAAGTTTTATTAAATTTTTTTATTTGTTTTATTAAAGTTTTATGATTTGTTTTATTAAATTTTTTACATTTCAAAATTAAATGAGTTTCGATAATATCCAGTTATTCATCCATAAACCCACTTTTATGATTTGTCATTTTAAATTTGAATGTTATTTGTAATGGATTAGGGTTTCATAAATGGATCGTACCTGGATGAATGCGTTAAGAACTACTGATAAATATGAGAATGGTGTGGAAGAGTTTATTGAATTTGCTAAAAGAAATGCGACTAGCAAAAATGGGATGTA
>JANTPZ010114031.1:0-11449 GCA_025593235.1 Vachellia pachyceras
TATATATATTTCCAATATCGTTTTCCCATTAATTTATTGTATTTGATTTAAACTGTTTTTTAAAATTAAATAACATGACAATGCGCTGATGATTTCCCCATATATATAGATACATATACCCTCATAGCCCATGTAGTTTTACACTTTTTACTCAATACAATTTCTTTCAATACATTAACACAAAAACAATTTTCTAGCCAAATACTCTATCATCTTTAGTATTCAAAAAAGGATAATTGACTAATTTAGTATATCAATGAAGTTAGATGAATTATTTAATTATAATAAATAGGAAAAATTACACAAAAAGAATTTGAAAAATGGTAAACAACATAATGGTATGAGAAGATTTCGTAATTACAGAGAAGAAACCAATACCAAAATGGGATATTTAAAATTGAAGGAAAACGACAAAATAAGGGGGAGAAGACTATAATTTATTCCCAATTTTTTAAGGCATTCCCCATATTTAATTAGGTATTACCAACTTTTGTTTATCAAGTAACAGATCCACATTTTCAATTCATTCACAAATTTTGTTAAGGCATTTCCATATTTTATTAGCTATTATCAACTCTTGTTTACTAAGTAACCAAATCACATTTTCAGCTCATTCACAATTTTTTTATTGGATTACCAATATTTTATTAGATATTACCAACTTTCATTTACTGAGTAATAAATCCATACTTTCATATCATTCACAATTTTCACATAGAGATTACTAAGATTTCATTAAGTATTATCAACTTTCCTTTACGAATGAGCTCAAGCGTCAGAGATCGGTGGCCAACGGTAACTAGTAAGAGGGGCTTTGACGACAGGGGTTGATGGCAGGTGAAGTCTCTAGTGAGGTGGTTGTGTAATGCCCTAGTTTTATCCCATTAACATACCCAGTGAAAGCATTTGAGATCACTTTAGTTAGTCATAAGATGTGAAAATTGGAGTTTAAAAATTTTTGCAATCGGATTACTATTCATAGAACCCCAAAATGGCATAAACTTTGAAAAATCATAATTAATTGTAGAAAAATTAGAATTAAGTGATTCCAAGTTCCATGGGAAGATAACTGGATAAGCTTGAAAGGAAAAATAAGTTCTTGATAGTTTTACTTCAAAATCATGCACAATTTTAATTTCAAAAGTTATTGTTCATTTGGTCATTTTCTATTTTTTCAGTATTTTTGCCCAATTGTAGAAGGGTATATCTCTTAGTGTGGTTATCGGATTCGAACAAAATAACACTCATTTTAAAGATAAAAATCAGATCTATTTTCAGGTGAAATCTCACATCCTAAGTCAATCGATTGCTTTAAAACAAATCAGTCAACTTTATATCCAATTTTGTTGACTTTTACCCCCTTTTGTTTATACTTGGTCAAATTAAAGTATGATTGCTTTAACTTGCAATATTAATGCCTATAGAGCATTTTGATCTATTCTAGCATGCTTGAATATAAATATACTACTACACATACCAATAATCATAAACCACGCATAAACCCTTATGGGTGTTTGCAACTTTCAAATGCTCATCAAGCACTTGCCAAACCTCCAAGCATTCTCCTTCTTTCTTCTTCTCTTCTTGGATGAAGGTAGCCCTAGGGTTTGGTTACATTGATTGGGTAAAATTTTGAGAATCTTAGTCGCATAAGCAACTATTATTCAATCACATACATGCATTTAAAACATGATACATGCTTAATTAACCTTGAAAATAAAATGTTATGCATACCTTATATGTCACACAACATAGTATAGAGGAAAATCTCCATCATATCAAAACCTTATCATTCACACCATGGCATAACATCCAAATCATAGCAAAGCAATTAATCATCCAATTAAATACAATGATACGCAATTAAAACAATAATTGTCAAGCTACATCTTCTTGCTTTTCTTGGACTTTTGGGTGTTAAAACCTTCCTTCCTAATGTCCAATGGTTCTAGATAACATAACAAAAAAAAAATTAACAACTCATTTAGACCATTGATTACATTACTTCTTCCTAACTACCCCTACTTCCTCTCTTTAACCTTAACTTTGCATTTTTATATCTGAGTTCAAAATTAATCTAATAAGATTCTCCCCTATGATTTTGAATGTAGATTCCATTTTAAAACTCAAATAGCATAAAAGAAACATCCTTCCCTTTTAATTACTCAAAACAATCACATAGGGAAGTTGTTGCACAAAATTCCAATATTTGTTTCTAATGCTTTTTAACTTGATTTCTTACTTGTACCCTACACAATTTTTCATTTTAAACTCAATGTAAGCATTAAAAACACCAAAATCACCTTCCTTTCCTATGATTCTTACTTCCAATGGCCGAACAGTACAAAAATTTACAACAACATGAATTTTCAACTTATTTTTCCTTTCACATGCATAATCTTACTTTTAAACCACTTTGTGACCATTATTTAATGCAAAATCATTCATCAACAATCAGCCCCAATTCATGCAGCACCTTCCACTTAGTGTTTGAAATCCAAAAATTCATACAAACACCAAACTAAGACAAAGCAACCATTAATATATAGGTTTCAAATCATGTTTAGAGTTGTTTTCTAACAACTTTTTCATCTAAACCTTTCTCTTCCTCACTTTCCCTCTCAAAAACCAAAACTGTACAGCAGCCAAAACACACCATTTAATTTTTTACAAAACTAAACCAATAGAATTGAAGAAGAGGGCTAAAAGTCATGAAATAGAGGAGATTTTAGGGTTGGAACACAACTTACCTTGGATTTTATCTTGGATTTGTGTTCTTTGCTTCCTCCTCTCCAAACCCATGGCCCTCTCTTCTTTTTCTGCAGATTTGGTCAACTAAAATGGCCTCCTCAATGTCTTAAACACTTAAGTAACTAAAATAACAAGTGGGGCCCACAACTTGATCAAATAAAATAATTTTTTGTTGATAGTTTCTATCACATAGACATAAACTCTTCGTACCTTTTCCCTTTAACTATGATCATGCTAACTAGTGAAATCTAACCCCTTAATCCATTTCTTGGCTTCTCTTGGAAGTTTTCTTGAAATTCCTTTGCTTGATCACCAAGCAAATACTTTCCGAGAGCTCTCCGGTCACTTAACTGGTGCAAGGTCATTAAAAATTCCTAAAATTCATCTAATACCTCATTGACTTTTATTTTCTCATTTTGCTTTGCAAAAATTCCCTTTATGATTTTTCTTTTAAAAACCATAGTTTGGAGATTTTCGGGCATTTTTCCTTTCGTTCTGGCAAACTGGTTCTGGCTTTATCCTAGGAATAATTTTATAAAATACTACAATTCTTAAGCTATTTTTCATTACTCTGAAACCAAATATTTGAGGCCTTTGGATATTTAATAAATAATTAGTCAAATATAATTATTTAAAATATCCAAATATTAAATAACCTTTAAAATTCTCATAAATGTTGTTTTTGTCAATTTAATATGAACCAAGTATCAATTATTGATCAGTGAATTTTTTTCTATCTTTTGATGTCCAGAAATTTTTTGATATCTTGATCAAACATTGACCAAAATACCCTTTGACTTCTTCAAATTTACCAAAATGCCATTGAATTTCCAAAATGATAATTTGGTTCCAAGAATTTTGAATTTACACTTAGCTCTCTTTTTAAAATAACACTTCGGTCCTTTATTTTTCAAATTGTCACTTTAATCCCTTACTTATTTATAATGACCATTTTACCCTTACTTTTTCTACATTTGGCAAATTGATTCTTTTGTCCTTCCATTCCTTCTGTTTTCATATTTACCATTCCCTTATTCTTTCTGCTTCAAGATATAGTCTTCCTTACATTTTTCTTCACCTTTAACTCTCTCTGCTGAGTTGGATGCTTCATAATTCCATGAAATCATTTTCCTTCACTTTTAACCATGCAGATGAAGGTCATCCTCAAATGGACCTTTAATGGGCTTATAAAATATAAACGGGCCCAACTTTTTTAAACTTGGGCTTCTTTATTATCATTTGTATTCAAATAATTAAAAATACCAATTGGGCTACTAAAAGAGATTTTTTTTATAATGGAAGGGTTTAATATATCACATCACGATGAATTTAGATTTGAATTCCCACTAAAAGATGTGCCTATGTTTAATACCGAAGATGTCTTAAACAGAATTGCCTTGAGTAAAAAGATGCACTTGCTTATAAAAAAAACAAACAAAAAGAAAGAACCGATTGGGCTTGTATGAAGCAACAGGAGCTAGTCATTCACAATACGACGAGCCAATATTTGAATCACGTTAGAGATACGCCTACATTGAATCATACTTGGATTCATTAGGTGTTTCTAAAATTGATTAATCTTATACATTGAAATTCCGTAAAAGGGCAGCTTGAGATGTTAAACAAATTTAATTAGTAAATAAAATATATTTAACGAAGATAGATGAGTGGGCAATCAAACCCATACAAACATCGAATTATATATTATTGGTATAGTTTTGTTTCAAAATATATCTAATCGCTATGTTCTAGAACTACATTTTTTTCCCAAAAAAAACATTGAGATAGAGTACGTTATTTCAAGATAAACATATGATTGATTCAGATACATGCACAGATAGTCTTGAATTTGTTTCACCAACCACGCAAGTTTCAAGATATTAATATTAAAATGCCATTTTGCTTGATTGTTAATAAAGCCCATTTTGTTTCAAAGCTGTTGTTTAGGTTTATCTAATGGCCAACCGTGTGGCTTACATTCTCTAACATCTTCCTAATCATAAGCCTATCTCTTTTGTTCCAAGAAATGTCTTCTGCTTTCTTATACGCCAGTTCCTTCCACTGCTTTTGATTTGCAATATTTTCTTCTAAGATATTTGTACTTTTTTTTTGGGAAATTAATCTACAAATTCCTAGCATTTCATCTAATTTTTAATCATGCTGTTCACGTAATGTAGTTGTTTTATCATTCCCTTTACTATAAGAATATAGTTAGAGATAAGTGAAGCTATAAGAACCTGATAAAGAGAACTATAGCGACCTAAATTATGAAAACCTGATGAAAAAAAAAATTAGAGAGACTTGATTACAAATTAGCAGGTGATATTGTAACAGCTTGCAGACTTTTTTTAACATATTGGAGGATTTCGAGTGTTAATGTTTGCCCATTCTCCATTATTCCATCCTTATCATCAACGCTAGGTCAGATAGCTTGAATAGGAATTTTCCTATATTATTATAATATTAGTGAAGTCTACATATAAAATCATTCAATATATGCAATATTAATACTGACAATAATATAAAATTGAGTCAGATTAGACATCATTGGGAGAAATTCTCCTTGCATGCTTGGTTTATTTTAATCTATTAAACTCAAATTTAAATCATTACGCAAAAAGTGTTGAGTTCTTTAAGTTACCTTTCGATCTTAATATAAGAATTGATTGATTTTATTTAAAAAATAAAAGAAGTTAAATACATTATTTAAATATATGTATTTATGTGTATTATTGAATCATATATCAGTTTTGAATTAAAAAATTAGCATAAAAATGATAAATATAAATACTTTAAAAATAATATATTTAACTTATTTAATATTCCCAAAATAATCAATTAGTTCTTATATTAAAAATTAGAAGTGGTACTTAATTAAAATAACTATTGTTAATCGCATACTTTAGTTTTATATTAGCGCATGTACGCCGAATTAAAGTGTATTCGATGTGACCAATATAATTAAATGGTTTCTTTTATCAAATGAAAATCATATAAATTTCACGTCATGATCGTTTCTTCTGTTAACTTGGTGCTTAAAATATTGCTTGGATAATTCCAATCCCAATCCCAATTATATTTATAATTACAATGCTGGCTGTACTCCACACATGCTTAAGTTTTTTTAAATGTCAAATCATTTTGTATTTGTATAACTAACTAGTCCGATCAAATTTAAGCTAGACCAGACCCTAATTAGGAGAAGGCTGTGAGTGAGAGAGAGAGAGAGAGAGAGAGAGAATCTTATTTATCCCTAATAGGTGAATTTGATCCCTCATATATGTGAAGAATGAATATTTTATTTTTCAACCTAACCGTGATTGATCAAATTATTTTACTTGTGTCCCTTTGTGAAGGATGAACACATCTTCAAAAGGAACATATATAATTGGATACACACACACTCTCTCTCTCTCTCTCTCTCTCTCTCTCTCATTCTTAATCTATGGCTTTAGATAATTAATTTTCAAAAATAAAAAAAAATAGTTAAGCTGACTATTTATAAAATATTACATATTGGTTTCTCTAAAATATTCTCTTTAATTATTTAGATTGTAACTGATTTTTGATGAAAGTTCATTAATGTGTATAACCAATAGGGATAATTTAAAAAAACATTATAAATTTAGATGAAAAATATATTTTTATTTTATATTTAAAACTAAAATAAACTCCTTAAATCACTCTTACCTTTAGAACTGCAGAAATATTTGAAAAGCGTATATATTCTGACCATATAATGGTTTCTTCTCATTAGATCACATGAAGATCATATAAATTACACGTCATGGTTGTTCAAAATATTACTTATAAGATTTCAATGTCAATTGATAATTATCTACACTTTTATTCTTTAACATAAAACCACTTTAATAAAAAAAATTAAGTGTAAAGTAGGTTTTATGTTAAGGAGTTAAGAAGTATTAAACTTAGTTATTCTTGCAATGCATGATACCTAAGAAATCAGAAAAAGTAACCAAATTTTGACTGGTCGCAATATTAATAATTAAGGCTCTTTGAATTCTATGAAACGAGACTGGTTCCAATATCACTTTATATTTTATCTTTTTTCCTGATATAATTAATAAATATATTTTATATTTTATGTAGAATGAATAATATATCAATTGGAATTCTCCTTTAATCATGTTAATTTCCTAAAACAATTAACAAAAAAGAGAAATAAAACTCATCGGGAAAAAGCAGCAATATATTATAATTATACCTTTAATTTCTAGCTTTGAAAGCAAGAAACCTCATGGCAGATTAGTTAATAATGTCAATTTATTTACGTATTCGATATTACAAGGAACAAAACGAAGAAATCTACGTCAACCGTTGGTTTTTTGTCTTCTACTCAATAAAATTTTCTGTAATAATTCAAAATTGATTAACCGCGTCATGGATTTCTTATAAGTCAGACAAACTTTAGAGGGTTGTTCGATATATACTTCGACGATTTTAAAGATCATAGACATCACACAAAACTTGAAAAAAATTAATACTCTAATTGCCAGCTTTCAAATGCTTCTGCCTCGTTGTTTAATTCTTGGAACAAAGTCAACCATGAATAACAATTAAATAAATAATAATACTAATGATAACATTCCAATTTCAATGCATTGATTGGAAAGAATTTATAAGGTTTCCAAATGATTGAGCAAGCACACAAGTCAAGGAAAGAGCCTTAAAATAATGCATTCCCATTTTTTAAACACTTTCCTTATTATTGAAAACCCTCAAATTCTCCCTACATTAGCTGGTCATTGAACGATTTCTACAAATTTCCAACTTGCATCTTCATCTCATTCTATTATATCAAGATAAAGCAAATCCATTAGCTTAGCTGTATGCGCGTGTGTGTATCCACACTACATATATATCTATATTTTTCTTTATATATATATCATAGTTTATTTTCTGCTTCCTTCAACTAACTGTCACTTTCTAAATAATATGGAAACTCATAGTGATCATCAAGCAAAACCAAAACCGAGCTTTGGCTTCGCGGCAATGGAGCCGTATTCGTCAGAGTTGAAGAATCCAAATTTGAACTATCAGATGAACCAGAAAAGTAGTCTTCATCATCATGCAGCTGCTGATTCATCGTCAGAAGGGATTCTTGAGAACATATGGGCTAGGGTTATCAACACAACGAAAAATAATGCAGCAGGATCATCATTGAAACCATCATCATGGGAAGGGTTTCCAAATCTTGATGGATCAAGAGATGAATCTATGGAGATTCTACAAAGGCTTCCAAGTCTGGGGAGATGGATATCAATGGGAGCTGAAGCATGGGAAGAAATTTTATCTGATTTTCCAGAGAACCTTCAAGCAGACACATGCAATTACAGTAACAACAATCTGGAAATCTGCAGAAATATTGAATCCAGTTGTAAGAAGGTAGAAGAGGAAGAAAAAGAAGGAGGTGGTGGTGGTGGTGGTATGAGGGCAAAGAATAATAACAATACTAAGGAAGGTGATCATCAAACAAGACATTACAGAGGAGTGAGAAGAAGGCCGTGGGGAAAATATGCAGCAGAAATTAGGGACTCGTCAAGGAATGGAGCTAGGGTTTGGCTTGGGACATTTGAGACAGCTGAAGAAGCAGCTTTAGCTTATGATAAAGCAGCTCTGAGAATTAGGGGTCACAAGGCATCCTTGAATTTCTCAATTGAGATTGTTGCAAATGCTTTAGGGTTTGATCTCATCAAGGGAAGTCACAGTAGTACCAATAATAAACCTAATATTACTGCTACCTCTACTTCTTCAACTTGGAATGAGGAGGACTATTCTGAAAATTGCAGCACTATTATTTCAAAGAAAAGAAGATTGAGAAATATTATAGAAGAACCTGAAGCTAAAGGGGCGATGGCGAATTTGGGTAATGAAGTAGATGTTGTTGTGTTTCAGGACTTGGGGAGTGATTACTTGGAGAGTTTGTTATCTTCCTTTTGATGATTAAAAAAAATCATCAAAATTCTTACAGAAATTTGTAGTAGATATATAAAACATAGGTAATTAAAATATTGAATCTGTAATTTATTACATTTACCAACAACAGATATATGTTTGTCTTTATTTTCTACACACACGCACGCATAAATGATGAACGCTAAGTTGAATCAAAACACGTATATGCGAAATGAAACTAATGAAGTGTCCGTATAGAAATGGAATGTCATCAAAATTCGTCTGAAGGCGTTAAATAGTCATTTTGGAATATGGGAAATCGTGAGTATGCAATATAGACAGGGCTGGCTGGGGAGAGCGTGTGTGGACTGCGAACTGAGTTATTAATTCTGAAAAATCTTTCTTTTTTTATTTTGGGACTAATTAACGAATTTTCTTATGGTGTTAATACTTGTGTAAAGGTGGAGACTAACACATCAAATGATAGAAAGTTAAAGAATTTAATAAAAAGAAAAAAAGTTTAGGGATCAAATTTCAAATTGAAAAAAAAAACTCTAAGGACCTCCATATTAATTTTTATTTATATAGAGAGTGGGAGAAAATTTTAATATAAGGGTAAATTAAATTTTTGTGTGTGAATGTAATATATATTCAATGATTTCACTATCATTCATTAGAATAAATAGAGTGGAAATAGGCCTAGCCAAGTCAAGCTTTGACTAAATAGGCCTAAGTAAGGCTGAGCAAGCAACCGGTGAACCCGCCCGGGCCCGGTGTGGTTTTTGCCCGTTTGGGCCTGCTCAAAAAGCAGCTCGAAACAGGCGAGCTTAAATGGGACGGGCTACGGATACACCCTCAGGCTGCCTGTGCCTGCCCGTATATATTTTTTTAATAATTTTATATACTAATTTTATAATGATATATAGATATTTGGCTCTAAATAATAATTGTCATTCTTGGTCTAATGGTAAAAGGTCGGTTGAAATCATTGAGGTCCAGGGTTCGATTCTCTCCTCTCACTTTTTCAATAAAGCCCTAAACAATAAACACACACACTGAAATTGATCTCCCATTCTCCCTTTTTGGCTTTTCCATTTTTTTCCTTTCCCCCACACACACATAGCGCGGCGCCTCCCTTTCCAATTTCCAGTAACCCCGCCCTGCCCTTCTCACCGTCCTCGACAGCTCCAACGACCTTCGTCTCGCCCTAGTCTTTCTGATCTTCTCTCCTCCAACTCCAACCACCTCCATTTCGCTGTCGCTGTCGTACCCTCTGTAATATCCAAAATTTCATAAACGGAAATAAAGGCCAAACCGATAAATTACGAAATGATTTAAGGCCAATAGATAAGAAAATAGAAAAGAAAATGCCTATAGATAAAAATGATCATAATTGACTAAGCCCCTAGTCTTGAGGATTCTATGTAAAAGTGACCAAAGGGCAAAATGGTCATTTGGCACAAATGACAAGGGTAAAATGGTCATTTTGATTAAAAATACCCAGGGCATAAAATGTCATCAAATAATAAGGATATTTTGGTAATTTAGTCAAAGTCAACTAAAAAGTCAAAGTTGACCAAAAAGTCAAGGTTGGCCAAAAATGTCAAAAGTCAACCAAGGGTAAAGTTGGAATTAAGAAAAAGTAGAAAAAGTGATGGCATTTTGGTAATTAAGAAAGAAGTAAGAAGGTAGTGGCATTTTCGTAAATAAGTGGAAAGTAAGACAAGGCAATGGCATTTTCGTAATTAAAGGATTTTGGAGTTAAGGACGACTGGGAACTAATTATTTGAGGTAGCAGAAGTTCTCAAATGTCGGAGACCCGAACTGAGAAAATTTTAGTTGGCTCATAAAGTATTTAATAAAATTATTACCCGGTATCCGGTGTGTGCAGTTTCGAAGTACGGAGAACAACAGTGCCCGAAAGCCCTGAAAAAGTAATTTCTTAGAAAATTAATTACGGAAAATCCGGGAAGAATTTGGAGGAACGGAAAAGGGCTGGAGTATTAGGGAAAATATAGAATTTTTCCATGCCCTTAAGTCAAATTGGCCACTAGAAGTACATTTTACGGTATTGCACGCAAATCGAGGAATCCTGACGAGTTACGAGGGAAACCCGGAGATGCTATGGGCTAGGACATGACGCCACCTAGGCAAGGAGGCCTAAGGAATGGCGCCACATGAGAGAGAAAGCCTCCGGAAAAGTAAAAAGATGGTTACCGGTATAAAGGGTACTTTACGGAATTACGTGCCACTGGATCAAGTAACTAGACAGGATGGATCTAGTTAGTCCAACTAAGTCATTAATGTGGTGGTTGAGAGTAATTATGACAGCCTTTTCCACTCTCCACATGAGCTTGACAAGTGGCAACATCTTAGCTCTTGAAAGGAAAACTTAGCCATTAAGTCTTAATCCACACCCTTCAATATTTCAAGAGAACATTTAATTGGATAATTTCCCATTTCTCTCCCCTCAAATCCACCACTTCCTCTCTCTCTTTGGTCTGCAATTTTCTCTCCTCTCAAGCTCCCAAAAACTCCATTCTCAAGCTCTCAAGAGGAAGAAGAGCAAGCACAACAAGCAAGGTAAAGTCCCAAGCAGCCAACTCTTTCTATTTCTCTACTCCTTGTAACTTCTACTACCTCTTTTATGGTTAATTTCCTTGATCAAAGCCCTCTTTTTGAAAATGAAAAGTTAGGGTTTCAAGGTATGAAAATGCAAAAGAGAAGGCTTTTGAGGTAGTAAAAGATTGCAAGTCCATTCTTGAGTAGTAAAAGCTAGTTT
>JANTPZ010114038.1:0-22740 GCA_025593235.1 Vachellia pachyceras
AGAACAAAAACCTGTTTGTTTGTTCATTTTGTGCTCATGCTTTTTGGGTCCATACACTTTTTCTCTTTTGGAGCCTCAACTTTTCCAGCATTTTTATTAATATTTTCTTTTTTAATCTGAATCATATTTCTTCTGAGTATTTTATTTATGCTTTATCTTCATTTGTCTGGTGGAAATGTAAAAGAATGGTCGTCTATTATATCTTTTTCAGTCTTAATCTCTTTTCAATATTGGCCAAGAAAAGGTTAGAAAACATTATTCTGAATAATGATTTATCCCTTCTCGTTTTCTATATAAAATATATCCGCATCAATTTCGGCAATTGCTTAAAAAATTTTGACAAAAAAATTATATTTGCCTTACCCTATAAGCATTATCATGTATTTTTTTTAAGAAAAATTATTCCAAAGACAAGTTTTGATCAAGAAAGCTCTTCATATGTTTTTTCCCTTCATTTTCAAAATACTGTATGATACTAAAGAAGAAATCCAATCAACAAAAAATTTTATCAATAAATAATATGGAATGACAAGTTTTGATATAAGAAACGATAATAAATTACTTGTGAAACTAATTAGTAGCGTTCATTTCCTAATACCTCTTTAATTTCCTCTTTTATTTTGGGAGGGTTAGAGTTGTAGCTTCTGTACCTAATAGAAATAATAAGAAATACAAATCATCATCATCATCTATGTAGATACAACCAACACAGTAAAATTAAAATATATACATGCTTTTATTTTTTTGTTATATCAAGCAAACTAATTACTTGTAATTCTAAGTTTGACGAGTATCTGCTACTGTAGGAATACCAGATCGTTGAGAACAGATGTTCACCATCAACTTCATTCAGCTCCAGATGCAGGAGAATTTAATTCTAAGATAACCAAAGCACAACTATAAGTTCAATGAGAAATGAAGATGACATGAAATCCACTTATGCCTACATATTCATTTATCACCCACCTAGTGAACAAACACAATACCAACCAATCCGTATCAGAATTTTGTTCCAGAGGCTCCTCTAATGCTCTACTTGTTGTATGTAAGTGGGAAGCAATGTAGATGGTTCTTGAAGTGTAACCACACTCAAAATACCCAGGCAAAGCCTAATTCTTTCCACATCAAACAGGCACAATTCTCTAGAAGAAGCAACCACTTAATTCCCAGCCGCAATTTCCTTTAGTGGCTCCTGCTACTTTATCTCAGCTTCAATGTGACAGAAAGTAGGCTTCATTGCATTCGGACAGGTGCAAATATTTGTGTATATTCTGATGCATCATATCTTGAAGCAAATTGATGAAGTGAAATGTCTGCCTTTGTTGGAACAGCATTTTGTGCCAATAAGGACTTCGACCCCATCCAAAACACTAAACTCACTGTTCAATGAGAAAATTAGGTGAAATTTTTACATCTTGGCTCTTAGATTCCAAAAGAATATTACAACGCACACGATTTTTTTTATTTATATAGATGTTTGGTCCTTCAAGAAACTTGTAGTGGACCTAGAATGGCATGCCAAATGGATGTCTAAGTTGTGCACCATGGTGGAGCCTGCTTCTCTAATTTCTTCAGTATGAAGCTAATGGCATCCCAGTCAAAGCCACGAAATTGTAGCCATCGGATAATCCTCGATTTCCTTGTTTCTTTGGGTACATCATGCCTTCGGCTCCACTGCTTTGAAGCATGATCATATAAGTGATCAATGGAATGCTTTGATAAGCCGAGGCTTGACTTTTGATCCTCAGCATCACTATCTTCTTCGTTGAAAACCAGTTCAACTGCCTTCTCAGCATCAGCTTGACTAACTCCCTTCTTAGATAGTGCCTGGCACAATAATTGCTCACAATCAAACAAATGAAAGAAATACCTCGCTTCATGATGATAGGAAGTTAATGGATAAAAAAGGCAAGTGTTGGCACCAACTTAGTGCCTTATCCTTGCCTTGATCCTGATGATGCCAGGGCAAAGGTGGCCAATTACAAACCATGCACTATTTTTCTTAATGCAGTAATTTTCGCAGTGGTGAATATAATTTTGTGTGGTCCTAACATTTTATCATCTCCGCCAGTATCTGTTGTCACATATTCATAGACCTTGTGCCTATTGAAGCTGTACTTGATAGTTGATAGATGCTGTCAAAATGGCCAGCGTTTTTCTCTTTAAATGAAAAGAATCATCATGGAAAGAAGACAGAGGTTAGTTGCCTGCTTGATTCGCCTTGGTCCCCTACTTGACGAAGACCATCTAGATTCTAGACCGAGAAAATGATTCCACATACAACTTATCATTGATCAGCCCTCTAAGAGATGGTGCTGGAAATACTATTGAGAAGGCATGACACAATACTTGTTCACTAAAATAAAAGAAAAAAAAGAAAAAATAAACCTAATGATGGGCCTAGTCCAATTTTGGGCCGAGTTTATTCTAAGAAAAGGAGGAACAAAAGAGCTCATTAACTAGTAATGGAGCAGATGAATCAATTATAGAGGCTGAGTTGGCATCTAACAAGGCTGGCAAGGTGGCAAGGGCCGAGCAGAAGCATTTCCAGCGTTGTGTGCAGATGAGGCAAGGAAGGAAGACGCTGTCTTGGCCAAGGAGAGGTCCTGACGTCTTGAAAGTCAGGAAGAGTTTATCATTTCTGTTCCTATTTTCATCTCTTTTGTTTATTAATTATTTTAGACCCGGTTCTACTGTTTGCTGGTGCAATTTTGTCTTCATTTTGCTCATTTCTCATTGAGTGTACACCAGAACCTATTCAGCATTAACAAAACATCTTCCAGTAAAAATGAACTTGAATTAAAAACCCAACAACCAAAAGCATCCAAATCTACAGGAAGACACAAGTAAAGAAATTTTAATTTACCGTACACTATCAATCACTTATAATGCTTATGGACTCATTCATTTGACGTATAGCCTCTAGATATTTTTCTTTACTCTTCTTATACTAGGTAAAATACATACTTGCTAAGGAATTTCTTTATCACTGCCTCCACTGAATCCGAAGAGAATCGTTTCGCAAGAAGTTTCTTTCTCAATTCAACTGTTGTGAGTGCCCTGCAGAACGTGGACAAGCATGGTGAAAAGACTAGACTAGTTTTTATAAAAGTACAACATCCCTCCCAAAATAACTCAAACTGTTAGAAGGTCTTTCCTGTTTGCCAACGGTTTGTCATGATATAATATATATATATATATCATGAACTATCTATTTTTCAAAAAGAAAAGAAACTAACCTCATGGCAAGTAATTTAATTGCTGATTCCTCAACAAAAGTACATTTGTTGATTTGTAATAAATCTTGTTCACGAGATCTGCTTGCTTGATGCATTGTCAACCCCTCTTCAACCTCTTCCATATGTTCAAAACCTACAATCAACATTTTAAGAGGTTAAGGTAAACTTCACTCTTCTGGTCCATTAATACTATAACATTTTTAAACATACTGCTCAATTTTGCATCAGTATGCCTTTATAACAATATGATGTGTAGAAGCTTAGATGGTACCTGCTACAAACATATGCACATGGTAAGTTTAGAGCTAGAGAAAGAACATTAACAACTGTAGATTACCATAAGATAACGCAACACCTTTAGCCATTTCTTGCCTCATTTCTCTCAAGTCTCAACCCATCTTCGAATTTAATACATCAATTTTTCCTTTTCAATGACAACGACAAGCACGGAGACATTATGAAAAGATAACTACACAGAAGTCGCAGAAGGAAGACTAGTAATAATATCACAAATCACAAACTGAACCATCTGACAATAACATTTTTAAACAAACCAAATCGATCTTAAAAGATTAGGTTCAACAAAAGCAAGCTGATGCTACAGTTTTTAGTCACGCCCGCATAATGATAAAATTGTCATCTTAAAGGGAAATTATATATTTTGTAAATAGAAAAGTCCTAAAATCATAAGGGTTTTCCACTTAGCTAACGACTATCTCCAAAATCGTGACTTCAAATGACAAATGTTATAATATTGAAAGATGTTAGAAAGCAATTTACCTTGTCCCACGTCACCAAACATCAAATTATTCTGCATCTCATTCTGAATTTGGGATGCTTCATACTGAGCAATTTTTCCACGTTCAGATCCTTCGCCATTGACCTGTGATGCGCTTACATCAGCTCGGCTAAAGTACTTACTTTTTCCCAAATTTTTCACTTGCGGAGAAGTTTCAGACTGTTTTACTTCGGAGGATGTCTTAGAGTGTACCTAACTGAGGCCGAAGAACTATGATCTCTACTCTTCAAGCATATAACCTGATTCTTCCATATTGCCCTATTTTTAATAGGGGGAAAACACAAAGATACGAATCATGCCCAAAATGATCCAGAGCAGAAACTTTTCTAGTTTTCCGTAAGAGATTAGGTAGACATATAAGAACATGGGAGCCACCTTCAAATTAACCCAATGCTACGAGTAGGGACCAAGTTATGAACTACATTAATATGGACAACAATCAAACACCCAAAAGTTTTTCCGTCCTCTTGTTCCCTCCCAAACCCAACTTTTCTCAGTAGCCCAAAACAAAGACTGAAGAAAATTTGGAAGGGACAGAATTCTCACCAGGGAATTAAGAATATACGCGGCATTGAAGCTGTGGTGAGATTTTGAAGCCAATTTTACCCGCGAAACTTGCCATATTCATGTAATCTCCCTTTGTGTGTGTGGGACAGCTCGCAAGGGTGGCCAGTCCTGGTCAGCCCTTGGCGCGATATAGTCCGGCTCTCTTTTTCTTTTTTTGGAGTGAAACAGTCCTGCCCTCTATTATTGGTACGTGCTTCACATTTCTTGTTTTTCGGTAATATTCTCCATGTATTTACTTTAATTTACATAAAATATTCCCATATCACACTACGAACATTCACGTTTTGCTGCAAGACAGTTCTTTTATATATTATATATATATAAATTTTAGGAAAGGGATTGGTTTCACCCACAATCCAAGGGCAGAGCACTTAACTCATGATCCACTGAAATCTATTTCTACGGACACTGGAGTAAATCAAACAAACCCTTTAGTTTAGCTCTGTCCATGCGGATATTGGAATACCTTGGAATTTGAATTTGTGATAAGCCCCACATTTTTTTTTTTGCATTTGTAAGAAATTCCAAGGTATTCCAATGGCCATGTCACAAGTGACACCAGAATTGGACAAAGCAGTAATGACTTGGTGCCATTTGAGTACCTAAAAATTTCTCTGCTCCTTGGATATTAAGAAGCAATCTTCAGTTATTAACTCAAACCAAAGCAACATTAAATTAAAAAAAACATACATATTCATTTATATATATATATATATAGGGTCCGGATCCACATGACATGTCGATCTTGGTGGGAAGGAACTGTAAAACAAATTTTAACATGAGCCAAAATTGATTTAAAACGGAAATTCAGAGCATCAATCATTCAAAAACTCCTGTGGATTTTGCATGGAGAGTCAATCTTGTGAAGGAGCCACCACATGTTGGTCATCGCCATCATCATCTGTTCCAAAATAACGATCCCCAAATTCACCCATGCCAGGTACAACACGAAAATCTTCATTCAAACCGAAATCAATCTCCGATGTCACAATTTTTATTCTTGGAAAATTTTTGCACACCACATGAACACCTTGAGGTGCCTGCCCAGATAAGAAAATGTAAGCAAATTGCAATTTTAGGGCAGAGACATTTTTTGAAAAAATAAAACGAAATAGATTAATTATGACCCAGTCACTTACTGAGATGAGGTTAAGAAATATAATGTTGGACTCTGGTACACCCTTTCTGAGAAGCAGAGAAATTGCTTGAACAGCAGAATTACCTAAAGAATAAAATATTTGAAAGTTCATGAAAATGGAAAAGAACAGACCAAATATGAAGAGTTCTAGAACTTAGTTGCATTGCTGCAACAGACAGTTGTTGTACTCTTTTGATGTAGCAAGGAAAATTTAAACTTATAGCGGAGAATGACAAACCTGTTCCTAGGATAGGATCCAATAGCAACACATGTCTATCCGAGATATCGTTGGGCAACTTCTCATATATTAGCTATCCAATAATCAAAGGATGAGACATCAGTGATTATGAAATTAAAGACACATGAGCCAAGTACACATGCAGGTGCACAAACCTGCTGACCATTGTCGCCTTCTCTATGAATAGGAATTTTACCAATCTTGATACCTTTACAGCATGCACGTAAAGCATTTTCCATACTCTCTCCACTGGAATTAAACCAACGTTAGAACAAAAGGTTGTTTTTAAAGAATTAGGACATGAGCTGAAAGGAAACTGAATGATCTGTATTTAATTGTAGAATTTGTTACTTGGGAACCCAAATTGACAAAAGATTATTCCTTATTTATTCAGATATTTTGGGACAACTGAGAGGATATCTTCAAATTTATTCTTCAGAATTGGAAGCAAGGAAGACAACATCTGAAAATTCAATGCCCCAGTGATGTCAACTTTGGACTAGAGAGACTTATACCTCCTGATAACAGAGACACCACATAACCTCTTGCAAAAGTCCACGCCAGTATATACAGACTCTGCAGTTACATGTTGAAGGAAAAGAATCAGTTTTCACCTAAAAAATCAGCAGATAATATGCCAGCAGTTGATAAACAATAAGCCTTCATGTACATCCAACATAATCAAAAGTAAAACAGACGAGAATGATGCACCGCTAAGCCACAGACAACGCACATTACAGGATTCGGCACTTCTATTCAACTAACACTTCGGCTGCATCGAACAAAGCATGGAAAATAACCATAACTCCTTTACAAGCAAGCATTGAAAAGAACAACTTACCAGTTGGAGTTATTACTTGCTTTTCCGTAAATGGAAGATGCCCCAGGCCATGTTCAACAACCTGGTCAAGTGCAGGAATTGTGACTACTTGTCTATAAAGAAAATGTCAAGCCACCACAAAATTGAGAAAACAACAATTGAACCTGTATACATACCAAACGAATCAAACGGTCAGCATAAAACACAAAATCATGTTTCGTTGTCTGAGAATCACGAATCAGGGTGTGCATACCCCTTATCTGCATAGTAGAAATTACCATGGTGATTCAACCTTGGTGATGAAAGAGTTTGGAGCTCCAGGAGAAGGGGGGTGGTATGATTAAAATGTCAATAAATAACAAGACTGAGGTACCTGAAAAGTTGTTTGAATGACATATAAATTAGGATATATTTTACACAAATCATGCTGACCGAGCTTCGTTCGGATATGCTGTACGATCAAATCAATGGCCACATGATTATCTCCTCCGCGGGGTATAATGATATCAGCATATTTCTTTGTTGGAAGAATAAAGTCATCAAAAGCCGGCTTTACAAATTTAGAATACTGCATCAGGTATAATAAAAATATTAGTAACAGAATTGGTCAAATTGAAGTTATAAAGAAGAATATAAAAGGTTGACTATTATTTTCTTAAGCACAAACTCCATCCTTAAGGCTTTAATTCCACAAGAAAATACATAAAGGGATTGTTTTCTGGTGAAGAAGCTTGCACCGAAACTGATCCACAGCAAAACACTGACTTTCTTAAATTTACAAAATCTTACAATTCAGGAGACAAGCAACATTACAACAGTAACAAAACCTTATTCCACTAGGTAAAGTCGGCTACACGGATCGTTTGACGCCATTGTGTTATATGAAAGAATTTTTTTTTTAAATAGATTATTAACTAAAAGAATTCTTTCTATAACATCATTGAACATGTGTTTTAGTCTTCCTCTATAGAAAGCAAGGAGTAACACGACCAAAATATGTTCATGGCAGTACAACTGGTTCAACCAATGATATTTGGTACCTGATCAAGCACTAAGCCTATATCCCGAGCCTTCTCACAAGTATCACGCCTAATTCTCCTAGCCAAACGTACATCAGCATCTGCAAGGAACATTATACAATCAGAAGTGACATCCTAACTTAGTACTGCAACAAAACATATCAGTTTGGAAACAACTTCATTTTATGTCATATAACAAGAAAACTAGATATGATCTTCCACAGAGAAGGTTAAGCTTGGATATGGAATAGCCTTTAACGAGGTATCAAAGCTTCTAGAAGGTGAAACATACAAGAGGTAATCTAGATATTACGATGTATCTACAGAAGAAATGCAAGATATTATATATTCTACAAGTTAAAAATGAACAGTAATAATAAAGGACCTGTGTCAACAAATATCTTCATATTCATCAGCTCCCGAACCCGTGGATCATGGAAAATAAGAATTCCTTCCAAAATTATAACATCTGAAGGATTCACCTGCAAAAAAAAACATTATGCAACATAAAATGACAAGATAATGACTGGAATTTTATTTCAAAAAAAAATTCCCTCTGTTGGAGAGTGCCCTGCAATACTGCATGACTTAGCAATAAAATTAGTCAGCCAAATCATTCTAACAAGAAAAACAGTGGGACACTCTTGCAACATAGTTGCCAGCAGAAAGGACTTCCTCATGGGCAGAAGTATTTTTCGTGCACATAACAAAGCGGAATCAAATTAGGAAACATGTCAAGTTTCTGCAGCTCATTGACAACCACGCAAAAAGCATAATTCCATAGGGATGATACCAACATATCAAAAATAGGCAGCCAACTAACATTTGGTTTTTTTTTTTGGGGGGGGGGGGGCTGCACAGCAAAAATGGAAGTGCCAGAGACATACCCTTCTTGCGGGAAACACATCACTCTTGTAACTCTTTGAGTCATAGTTTGGAATATCTACAGCTTGTCCACGCCTTAACTTGTCCATAACCCGTAATAATTCCTCAGTATCAAAAGCATCTGATAATTTAAGCAATTTTGCTTCAGAAATAATCATAGGATTTCAAAAAGTAATTGAGCAATCTGATGTATAATTGTAATTAGTATAGGATTAGGTAGTTATGGTAGTAATTAAACTAGGAGGAATTTACAGCTTTTATAAGAAACTAGCCATTAGGGGATTAAGCCTATATAAAGGGGGGTGAAACTGTAACTCAAATGTTATGCCTATTGTGTAATCGTATAGTTCTTTCATTTATCTTAATTTTTCTTTTAGAAACAATTAGATTGTGGATCTTTATTTTGCACAGGGACATTCTAGATTAGAAAACCATCGCTACACAGGGACATTCTTGATTAATTTCAATTATCCTATACGTAATTTCTTTGGTTCTATAAATAAACATTAAACTAAATAAAGTTTACACCAACATAATGCAATTATTTAAAAAAATAAAGTAGCAAATAATGATAGATTAAGGAATAGAAGCTTACTGACCAGGATGGTCAAAGTTGTAGTCTTGGACTGTTGTAAGTTCCTCTTCAGTCAAATTAATATAAAAGGAATCCTGTAAAATTATTAAAATAATATCATGGTAAAAATTAAATTGTAAGTATAATAAGTAACATCAGTCCACATTTTGAAACACATATGTCCAGTTTATAATAATTTACATCTTGAAAATGATAAATCCTCATTCAATGGAAATGGTCAAGATACTTGGCCAAAAAGAAAAAAGAAACAGTCAAGAATCAAGATACAACCTAGGAGTCACTACATGTTGCACAAGAATAATTCATTGATTTTTCCTACTTAAGCCATTGCTACCAATCCTTGAAGACAACTTTTTTTTGGGGAGGGGGGCGTAATTGGGTGTGTGGAAGTGTTGGTAGCTGCTCTTGTTATTTGAATAAATAGTTGGTTAAAATTAACCGCTGCAAATACTTGCTTACGCAGTTACACTAACCAATAACATGAATAAAGTAATAAGGGAAAAGATTAGTGTAAGTATAATAACAAGATTTGTGTTGTGAAAGCTTGAGTCTATCAAGTTCTTTCTAAATATTATTGCCCTCAAAGATCAATATAGTTACAAATGGTAAAGGATATTCACGAAGAATTCATTACCTGAGTAACAAGTACAACTCGCTGGTCATGAAGCTGCTGAATAATCATATCACAAACCGTAGTCTTCCCAGATGCAGCTCCCCCGGCAACTCCTGAAAAGTAGAAAATATGATATTTAATATTATTAGACAAAGTAGGTGCACCACCATAAAGTCCCCTGACCATTTAAACTACATTGGCAGCTTGCAGCACGGAAAACACACCTATGACAAAAGGTTGTTTATACATGTCAGTAGCTGAAGTTGTAGGTTGCTCTGCCCCAGCATTCCTCTGTGCTGAACCATTCATGTGAAATCCAGAAAAATGAACCCCAGAGGATGACTCCATTAGATATAGAGAAGATTTATATTTTATTGGCATAGACCTGGATCAACAACGATCAATCAATACAAAGAGAATAATCAAGATCAATAACACAAATATTTCGATAGTAAATTATAAGTACCAACGTATTATAGGGTAATATCAGACAACACAATAAGAAGTGTGTGCATGTTGCTGCCATTTAAAAGCACTTCAATTTAACAGCCTGCAGATTGAAATGATTTCATATAAAGGCAACCATTTCACTCTAAAATGTTAGTATAGTTTTTAAATTCAAGCTAGCATTGTACGCGTTACAGGCCAGATCTAACAAATGTTTCTTGGCCTTAGAGATACGGTTGCACGGTTATTTCAGACTGAGACGCATAATGGAACATCCGTTCTGGGCTCAGTGATCATCAAAAGGGATGGTTTTCAGATCACACATAATGGTCTTAGATTCTGGTTAAACAGGGGTGCTCGATTTCTGAAGTCACACCTAGAAAATCTTTGATTTTTCGGTTCACTCCTTTTGTCTCACCACGGAAACAACTCAAGCTATTATACAATTTACTTTTTCTCTAGCTTGATCGATAGGCTAACAGGTATGCAAGAACTACTACATCATAAGTCCTGGGTCTAACTTTTGCAGCCTTGAGATGATATGTTACATTTGATACGTGAGAACTGAGAATCTTTCCTACGTATGCTTTTCACACTAAGCCTCCAGTCTCACGCAACACGTAAATAAGTATTTCGCACAACAAAGTAAACACCGACGAAACAGGAAGCATGTTCCAATCATAACATGAGCCAAAAAGTGAACTTCAAGCATACAATACATCGTTGCACGTTCATAAACTTTTGGCAGCTAAAACACATGAGCCAGACATGGAATGGGCGCATTTAAGAGCAATGTTCACAAACATGCCCAGATCCACAGGAAGAAAGGAATAAGAAAAGAAACAAACGGATTGAAACTCCCGATTCGATCAACCAATGCACAGTCATCATAATAGAAGTACATAAACTAAAACAAAATGCCGATTCTAAGGCACACAAACCTGAAGAACCCCGAATTGGTACGTGAAGGGAAGATATTGGAGGGGAGAGAGAAGGCAAACGGAATATATTGAATTACGGGGATTGAAAAGATCGATATATGATGATGGAGGAGAAGGAAAGCATTGTTGCAGAGTGCCTGCTTATATAGTGAGAAGAGAGAGACTAGTTGTGGATCGGTTGATGAATGGGCCTTAATGTTGGGGCGAAATTACGAAGACGAGCCATTTACGGTGGTTGAAAATGAGAAATTGAATCTGCAAGTCATTGTACTCACAAGCACGAGAATGATTCATGCCTTTGCCAAACCAAAGAAATTAAAAAAACCCAAAAAAAAAAAGAGAACCATGCTTTGCTGTTCTTTTTTCTTCGGCGGAATGAAGATGAAATTGGAAAAATGAATGGACCGAGCAATGAGGGGAAGCCATGTTCATCATAATTCGTACTCCTACTATTGCGACTCCTGCAGCTACCGTGTTTGGATTCGCTTTCTGAACTTCCTAACGTGGAGTGAGATACAGAGGTGGTCAGGCAAATTCCATCGTCTACCTGGCACTGAATCAGCTGTTGGGTCCATACCCCTTCACTGTCAATTTTGGGACGTGGACTTCACAGCGCGTCAGTTTTTGTCAGGAGAAAGGTAAAATCTCGCTACAGTGAGAAGATGAAGATCGGAATATATTTGGAGCGGAAGTAAAAGAAACAGAGAGAGTTGATACTTGTTAGCAACGCAGTCGAGAAGTACTTATAAATATTTTTACACAAGTCGAGATAAATATATGAAGGAGATTATCTCATTTTATAGAAAAACACTGTTAAATATAATTATAAGTGCTTATAAGCACTTTTGGTAATTTAACGGTGCCATGAGAGAGAGTTGATATTTATACGAAGCTCTTTAATTAATGAGTTGTTGAATTAATTGGTCGTTAATTAATAGGCTCACCAGAAATTTGTGAAGTTTGGTACATTGATATGTATGTTTGGTAAAAAAATTTTGGGTTTAAAATTATTTTTAAATTTAAGAATTTGTTAGATTTCAAATTCCAAGGTATTTATTTCTTTTAAAATACATTTTGAATAAAAAAACTCCTTTCTATGAGAGTAAATGCACTATAAATCCAACTTTTATACAGATATAAATGTATTCTGCCAAAATACATTCTGGGTAAAATGTATTTTGTTAAATGTATTCTTCCAACAGTTTTTCAAACTAGTACAATGTTTCACTCTTCATTTTATACTTCCTTTACATTGCAGTTGACTTTCTAGGTAATTAAGCTAAATAAATTTTGAATTATTAAGGTGTATCATTATATTACACTATCTCTCCGAGTATCGTTAAATTATATCATCTCTAATTTTAAATATAAGAGTTAATTAATTTTATATAGAATGTTAAGAAAGTTAATTAATTGATAAATTTTCTTTTTTCTAACTAATTTACTTAATTTATAAATTGATATATAATGTAACGGTAAACTTAATCATCTTTCAATATATATTACAATCAAATAATTTATTTAATTTTTTTAATCTCTCCAATAAAAAATTGAACTTTATATTGAGTACCAAAAGTAGTCAATAATAATTTATACTAATTATCCCGGTATACTTCGTACCCGTTTGAAAACTGTTGAAAGAATTACAATAGGTTACAATACATTTTGGAATTTGTTTTGTTCATAATGCATTTTGGTAGAATACATTTATATTTAAATAAATATTATATTCAGAATGTATTTCAGACTAATTCATTCTATAAAAAGACACTTTTTACTCAGCGAAAATACAGTTTAAACTGGAAAAGGAGTTGCCAAACAAACTCTCCATGCACCTTAGTTTTTTCTTTTACCTCGTTCACTTCAACCTTTTGGTACTGTGGTTCATGTGACTGGGATTTCACGTTGAAATCAAATCAATCAATCAAGCGATGGCCCAATCACTATCAATACTTTACAGCTGTGTTTGGTAAGCCCGTTTTACTAACGGGTGCGTTTATCGAGACAAAATTCTTCTCACATAAACTATCTCGAAATATGTGTCTGTTTTCTCAACGGACTATTCAAACGGATTTGATAACGGTGTCAGTGTGTTTGATTAGTAGTTGAAATTGTTTTTTTAATGTGATTTACACGATTTACTAAAAATTAAACAAGCACAGTAATGCTTTTTTTTGGCTCTTTAGTTTGATTAAAGATCACATGGAGCATAAATTGAGGAGATCCGTCGGCCAATCTTAAGTGAATTCTACACGTGGGCCCACCCCATACTTGACTGCCCACCTAATTTCGGTTCCTCATTAAATTTTTGGTTTTATACAAATAAAAATATAAACTTTATTAATTCTACGAAAAAGTGTAAAAAGTGCTTTGATTATGGTATAAAAAAAAAGGCATTTCGAGTTTGTTTGGATGTAAGGTTGAAAATAGTTTTTACGGATTTCGAGATAAAATCTATGTTTTGAAAAATAGATTTTGAAAAATAGCTTTTACAGATTTCAAGGCAAAATTTAGATATTGAAAAGTGATTTATGTTTAAGAAGTTATTAGCTTTTACGGATTTCGAGGCAAAAAAGTGGGTAGGAGAGGAAAGTAGGAAAGAATAAAGAGGGAAAAGTAAGAAAGAGAAAACCTAGGTTTCAAACTGAGATTTTGTAACTAAAATAGCTTTTGGGAAAAAAATTTTTGCTTGGACAAAACCTTGATTTTGAGATAAAACCTAAGTTTTGAAACCAAACATAGGTTCTAGAATTGATTGCCAAACAATCCCTTAAACTGTACGTAAGTGCGGTTTAAATAAGTTTTCCTTTTAGACCTCATATGGATTAGTGTGATTTAAAAAGTTTAGACGGTAAGGGTATATATAAAATCTAAAAGTGAAATATTTTCAAAAATAAATATTAAATTTTTTAATTCACAAATTCAAAAAATGCTTACTTATTTTTATCACTAAATAAATTTTAATAAATCTTATAATATATTAAAAAAATCAAATAACCAAAATATATATATTTCATTAACAATTCACTTTATATATTAATCCCTAAATATCTTACTTGAGAGGACTATGATATTTTTCGTGCGAGTGAAATGCTTTAAATTCGGCTCCAACTTTTACTTTTGTGAATGATTGCAAAGAGTCAAAATATACATTCAACAGTATTTTTTATAAAATGAGATAATCTCCTTCATATATTTATCTCGATTTGTATAAAAGTACTTCTCTACTACATTATCAAACGGCTTCATGATGCAATATTGGCATCATTTTTTTCCAAAAAAAAACAATTGGCAGAGATACATGAGAAGTGTTTAGATCCAGAGCCACATCGGAGAAGAATATTGTACATGTCTGAGAACGTGGTAAATAAGTACTTTTACGCAGGTCAAGGTAAATATGTGGGTATACTATCTCGTTTTACAGAAAAATACTGTTAAATGTACGTTTGACTTTTGAAAACGTTATTCCAAATAAGCATATTAATTAATTGCTGTAGATTTTGTGCCGTTGCTCTCTATCTCTCTATCTATGTTTAGCTGTTTTATTTTATGTAATTGATATTTTATGCCAATTAAAAAAAGACAATACTACTTTCACCAATTTGTTTGAATAAAAGAAATTCGTATCATTTAAATTTAAATAAGTGGTTAAGGATTCAAATGTTAAATAATACCAATGTCATTTTTTTGGCCAAAAATAATGCTAATGTCATTACACTAAAATACTTTAGATATTCTTTAAAATTCATGTCATATCAAAAAATAATATATTATTCATTGAGCAGTCTTTTTTTCCCCTTCTGGACATTATTTCTTAAGCATCCTAAATAACTGAAAATAACTGAAATGTACCATGCAACCAAATCTGCACACTAACTTTGCCTAACCTTTCAAAAGTCTATTTTAAAGCTTAAACAGCAAGGCCTCTCTCAATTTAATTTATTTTCCTACATTGACCTAAATACATTAATTGTTTGGCAAAACCCCCAATATATATTTTTTTTTCAATACCAAAATCTGAATGCAAATTTCCCCCTCTTTATGTATTGTCAAAACCTAACAAAGCTAAAAAGTAAAAGTAAAGTGTATGTTTTGGAAAACTTTTTCTCGAATGTGCATGTAGGTTAAAACAAAAAATATACGAAATCCATAAAATAATTCTAAAATTAGTAAAAAAATATATTTAAATTCATAAAATCATTTTTAAATCCGTAAAACAATCTCAAAGCCCATAAATTCCTTTTTGATTTTCAAACACACACAAAGTTGATGTGCGAAAATTATAATATGTCAATATGGTGAATCATTTTAGCTTTGGTGAAAAATCAGTTTAGCGACAATAGTGTACCTGATGTAATAATATTGAGGTGAATTATTTGTTTGAGTAACGATGTATCAACTAACATAAAGCATTTTGTTCATATAAATTATACATTTTAAAGTATTTTATAATGAATTCAACCTTATAAAGTATATTCGTGTATCTGACTCTCTAGGATATTTTTTTAAGGTGCATGGAATACTTTAAAAGAATTTTTGATTCATCCAGTATTAAGATAAAAAATACTTTTAAAATATTTTATGTATATGAAAAATAAAAAATATTTCAGCGCTGCTTGATGCATCATAGAAGGCTCAAGGACACTAGCACCTGACAAAAAAAAATACAGGTGATACAACTTTGCGTTACCTCTTATTTCTGACATCTGACATGGAATATAATAAAAAAGTCAGATTTTTTATTTTAAAATTTAAAATCACCGACAATGAATTGATTTATGTATAATCTTTTAAATGGACATACAAGCCACTGATCTTGTTTAACGGAGTGTTTGAAAAAAATTAAATGCAGTATTTTTTCGTAAAATGGGGTAATCTTTTTAATATATTTAATTTTACTTAGGTAAAAATATTTTCATACCTTGGACACGCTTGTAGGCACTGGGCAGCTATGAATAACGGAGGAGAGGCGATGACAAAGATCTTTGCTTAGAAAATATTTATGTAAAGCATCACCATTAGCCATTTAGCCTCAAGCTCTCAACTATTTTATAGTCGCCGCCGTCCTCTAAGCCATTTTATCCAAGTCGTGATGCTTACTATAAATGGTGGCCAAATATTGCAGGATCTTGCTCTGACATTGCCATACTTAACCTCAAAACCACGTATTTTCATCTTTCAAATTGTAATCTGTCTATCTATTAATAGGATATGACAGAATGAACTTCAACTTTTGTGCTAAACGCCTCATTAGACAATCATTTCCAGGTAATCCTTTATTTCCATGTTCATTCTCAGATCAGGATATCTGATCTCATATGAATGCTCATTATTTCGACCTCTGATTAAGAACCCTACCTTTTGAGGCTATATTCCATTGTGCAAGTCTTCAACAACAACCAAATTCCGAAGCTTGTTGTTCCTGTTCATCAAAGCATATAAACAAACACCTTGCCGGCAAGATGATCAGAATCATGCAGTTTCTCAGGTTTAACAAACCAAAGATGGTTGATCGTCGTTCTGTTCAAGGTAGTACCATAGCGGGGTCCTCCTATTTGGCCTCTTTTTTTTAACGAAAACATCAAATTCAAATGCAAATCCTATAGTGATTATATATTTGCAGGGAGGCTCAGTTCAAGGTTACCCAAATAATGTAACTCGATGGCCAGGAATTTTGCAGAAGCTGCACCCTTACCTGCTAAAGAACAGCATTCTATTACGTTTGTGTAACAGACCAAGCTACCTGAGATATGTTAAACTGTGATGGTCACATGGAGCAAGGACCTCAACGATCATTCTCTCTGCATAAGCATTGAAACCCATCACAGCAAAGCACGTACAGTTGCAAGATCGATTCCATATTCAAACAAAACTGGGGGGAAAAGGGCCTCAAAACTTTGGAAATACATGGGAATCGATGTAATGTAGTTACAAGAGATGGCAGTAGGAGAAAGGCGTAAGATTGAATTTCTCAACGAGAGTGATACAGTGTCTTCTTCTTTGTGTTACAACCAAGAATTTCAGAGAATAGCTACAAGAAGAGAAAGAAGGAGAGAAAGAATTACAAAGGGAAGGGGGGATAACGGCCAAGAGGGAGAAAGATCCTAACGGTAATTCTACAATGCCCCCTCTCGTGTTGACATCCGTCCTATTTAAACTGTTTCCTCCTCCTCTATTTCCCGCAGTTTCCACGGCTTTTTCTTTACTCGAAGACTCTTCCTTGGTTGGCCCACATGACTATGGGCCTGCGTCGTGGACAAGTCCTCTTCCGTTGCGCACGCAGACTCTGTAACTGCCTGATCTATGACAATACCCGCCTCATGGAATGGAACCTTGTCCTCAAGGTTCACGGTTGGGGCCCATCTCCTAAGGTCGTCCTCCCATTCCCAAGAGTCTGGAACAGGGCCATCCCAGCGCACCAAGAGTTGTCGACGCTAGTGTTGATCACGTTGGACCCGTCGTTCTGCAATGACCTCCAGAGGACTGTATATAAGTCCCTCTGGGATCGATTGCTCAGGTAACGGCCACGACGTGCCTTCCGATGGTCATCCATGGAATTGTTTCAGCTGGGAAACATGAAAGACCGGGTGGATTTTGGCATGTGCAGGGAGATCGAGACGATAAGCAACTGTTCCTACCCGCTCAGTTACTTGAAAGGGGCCGAAGTATTGTAGAGCGAGCTTATGAAACTTGCGTAGATGCACTGAGTGTTGCCGATATGGTTGTAGACGGACCAGCACCCAGTCGCCCACCTGGAACTCCAACTCCCGACGGTGTTTATCGGCGAAGTGTTTCATTCGTTGTTGAGCGCGGCCGAGGTTATGTTTCAGCAAGGTCAAAGCTTCATCCCGAGCACAGAGCTGACGGTGAACGTCATGTGGGGTGTCCTCCACTGAGGTGTGGCGCAGCAATGGCGGCGGATCCCGGCCATACACTATCTTGAACAGTGTGAAGCCTGTTGCAGAGTGGAACGCCGAGTTGTACCAGAATCCTGCCCAGGGGAAGTAGGATAGCCACTGTCGGGGGTAGTGGTGGACAAAGCAACGTAGGTACATTTCCAAGCATTTGTTTAGAGCTTCAGACTGCCCATCCGATTGAGGATGGTAAGCTGTGGAAAAACACAGTGTAGTGCCCTGGAGCTTCATCAGATGGTGCCAGAAGGAGCTGGTGAAGGTTTTGTCACGGTCCGAAACGATGATGCGGGGAACCCCGTGTAGTTTGATGATGTTCTTCAAAAATGTGTCGGCCACCGATGTGCTAGAAAAATGAGCTGGCAATGGTGTAAAATGTCCATATTTTGACAAGCGGTCGACGACCACCATTATGACTGAAAATCCTCATACCACCGGTAGGCCCATAATGAAATCCATGGCAATATCTTCCCACACATGCTAGGGAATTGGTAACAGTTGTAGTAATCCTGCCGACTGCAAATTGGAAGACTTGGCTTGTTGGCAGATGGAGCAGGATTTCACGAATCGTCGAATGTCGTCTCTCATGCGGGACCAGAAAAATAACCGAGCGATCCTCTGAAAGGTGCGCAAGAAACCAGCATGACCCCCGATGGGTGAAGAGTGAAATTCGAGCAAAATGTGGCGAATCAAGTCCGAATTATCGTGAGGGATGACCAGGCGGTCTTTCCAGTAGAGATACCCATGTCGGATTCTGTAATATGAGTTTGGAGAATCAGTCGCAATAGTAAGCTTTAACTCCGTAATGGTAGGGGAGGACTGCACTTGTTGATACAAGTGATCCATAAATGATCCTTCAATAAAAGAGAGAGCCATACATGTTGTTCGTGACAGAGCATTGGCCGCTTGGTTATACTTGCCGGATCGGAATTCCACATCGAAGTGATATCCCAATAATTGAGGTAAGCACGACTTTTGTTCCGGCGTTTGGAGAACTTGATCCTGGAGGTGGCGCAAACTGGCATGATCTATATGAATGATGAAATGATGACCCAGTAAATATTGGCGAAACTTCGCCATAGCAGAGGTGATAGTGTACAGCTCTCTGGCGTAGACAGATTGTGCTTGCATTCTGGGAGATAATTTTTTGGAGAAGAGGGCTATGGGATGTGAGTTTTGGCTCAATACTGCCCCAATGCCTGTCCCAGAAGCATCTGTTTCTAAGGTGAATGATTGAGAGAAATCCGACAAGGCTAGCACAGGGACTGTGGTGAGTGCCTGTTCCAGAGTTTCGAACTCAGCCTGAGCTTGAGGGGACCACGTGAACGCATCTTTCTTCAGCAAGTCGGTTAATGGGCTAGCAATCTGGGCATATCGTCGAATGAAGTGGCGATAATACCCGCTAAGGCCCAAAAATCCTCGAAGGGCTGTGATCGTTGTGGGAATGGGCCACTCTTGGATAACATGGATCTTGGACCCATCCACCTCTACTCCTTGTGCGGAAAGGACATGGCCCAAATAGTCAATTCTTGTCAGCCCAAAAGCACATTTGCTGAACTTGGCAAAAAGTTGATGTTTCACCAAACATTGTAGAACCTGTGAGACGTGTTGCAAGTGAAGTTCCCACGTTGCACTGTAGACCAGGATGTCGTCGAAAAAAATGAGCACAAATCGACGGAGGAAAGGCTGGAATACTTTGTTCATCAACGCCTGAAATGTCGTCGGTGCATTAGTGAGACCAAATGGAAGAACCAACCATTCATATAGACCCTGATGTGTTCGAAAAGCTGTCTTCACACGATCAGATTCTCGCATCAAAATTTGATGGTACCCTGAACGGAGGTCGAGTTTCGTGTAAAAAACCGAACCGTGGAGCTCATCCAAAAGCTCGTCCACCGTGGGCATTGGAAATGCGTCTTTAATCGTCACTGCATTCAGAGCTCGATAATCCATACAGAAGCGCCATGTCCCGTCTTTTTTCTTTACCAAGATGACCGGAGCTGAGAACGGGCTAGAGCTCGGTTGGATCATCCCACTGTCCAATAGCTCTGCAACAAGATGTTCAATTTTGGACTTTTGGCTGACGGCATATCGGTAGGGTCGGACCTTAACAGGCCCTGCATTTGGAAGTAAATCAATTCGGTGTTCCGGTGGTTGTTGAGGTGGAAGTCCCCGGGGGATTGAAAAAACAGAGGAGAACTTGAGCAACACGACGCGTAGATCGTTGGGTACGCCCTCTAGAATGTCATCACCCGTGGGCCCCATGTCCTGTATATCCAACAAATAACATTTCGCGATGGCATCTGTTTCTACCAATCGGACCAAGTGATGGTACTGTGCATGAGCTGTGGATAGGCCCCGATACTCTGTTAAGGTAATGAAATCATTGTGATGAAGAAATTTGATAGTGGAAGCATGATAATCAGCCACGTGGGGTCCCAATGTTTCTAACCATGCTGCCCCCAGGACGACGTCGACAGCAGCTACTGGCAAGACGAACATAGTTAGGACGATGGTATGGTTGTTGATGTGAATGGAGACATTATTGACGATGGCACTGCTGCGTAACATCGTGCTTGTACCCCCTAAAACTCGAATCGGTGAGGTGTGTTCGATTGGGAGACCGAGGTGCTGAACAATCTTGGGATGAATGAAATTGTCCGAGCTACCCCCATCGAGCAGGACCTGGACGTTGGTACCGTGTATTACTCCATTGAATCGGATAGTGGCTGCTCCCTGTGTACCTTGCAATGCGTGAAGGGATAAATGGTGTAGTGTGGCCTCTACCTCATCAGTACCTGAGTTCGTGGCCTGGTGTTGGGGAGGTTCATCCTCCTCACAACACAACAGCATCAATTGTTTATTGGGGTACCTGTGGGCTGGCGAGAATTTGGCATCGCAAGTAAAACATAGGCCCTTCTCCCTCCGAATTTGCATTTCAGCGGGGGATATGCGTTTGATCGAAGGTGTAGGCAGTGTGGGTAGCAGGGGAGGAAGATTAGTCTTCCCAGACATCGTCACTGTGGAAGATGGTGTTGAGGTGGCTGGATATTGTAGTGGGCCTGCTAGCTTTGGGGACGTATGAAAACGAGGCCTCGGGATTGCGTTGGACTTAGACGTCTGTAATGCAGAAGTATCGACGAACAAGCGCGCCAACACCATGGCACTAAGAACTGTAGAAGGTCGTTGAATAAGAATATCGCGTTTCAACATAGGAGATAATCCTCATATATAGCAGTCGATTAGGGCGGATTCTGGCACGTTATCAGTGCGGTTCGCCAGTGCGAGAAACTTGGAGTTATAAGATTCTAAAGAGCCATTGTCGTCGCCTTGCGTAAGTTTGAACAGTTGGGATCTTGCGCAGTCGAATTGAGACGGGCCGTATTGTAGTTCAATGGCCTGTGCCAGCGTGTGCCAAGTAGGGATCCGGCCAGCCTTCTCTAACATCTGGAACCACGATAGAACGTCACCATCAAAATGCACGGACGCGAGCAATAATCTCTGAGCGTCTGGTACATCATAGTATTTAAAATACTGTTCTGCCTTAAAGAGCCACATCAGAGCGTCGTTTCCGTCAAAGTGAGGGAAGTCGAGCTTCACGGTGCGAGAGGGAGGAGTAAACTGGGATACTGGTGTTGCCATTGGAATTGGTGAAGACGCAGACGTGTTTGGCGATGTCGCGGACTGGTCCAAGTGAAGGTGAATCCCTTCAACCGCCTGAATGAGGGATTTAAGCATCGAGTTGAGTTGGTCCAATTGCTCGAAACGTCCTTTTGCGTAGTCCATGAATTCGGTCGACCTCTTGATTTCGGCCTGCACCTCCTTCAAGCGTGTATTCTCTGCCATTTTGAAAGACAGAGCTCAATGAAGGCACCAATTGTAACGTAGTTACAAGAGATGGCAGTAGGAGAAAGGCGTAAGATTGAATTTCTCAACGAGAGCGATACAGTGTCTTCTTCTTTGTGTTACAACCAAGAATTTCAGAGAATAGCTACAAGAAGAGAAAGAAGGATAGAAAGAATTACAAAGGGAAGGGGAGGATAACGGCCAAGAGGGAGAAAGATCCTAACGGTAATTCTACAATGCCCCATCTCGTGTTGACATCCGTCCTATTTAAACTGTTTCCTCCTCCTCTATTTCCTGCAGTTTCCACGGCTTTTTCTTTACTCGAAGACTCTTCCTTGGTTGGCCCACATGACTATGGGCCTGCCTCGTGGACAAGTCCTCTTCCGCTGCGCACGCAGACTCCGTAACTGCCTGATCTATGACAATCGAGTGGACATATTCTGGGATTTTCCGCACGCGAAGTTCTCCACGTTCCCACAACCTCTTTCAGATTACTACGTTCTTTTGATGTACAAGAAGGAGACGCTTTTGTTCTTAGGGGATTTAGAGAAAGAAGCTTATGAAAGAACCAAGTCAAGACCATGCTCAGAGGAAGCTGTTCTGTTGTACAAGAAGGAGTTCGTGTATGGAAAGAAGATGTTCTGCACGAAAGCGATGCTTGAAGAAGGCAAAACAGAGCATG